>NCSK02000117.1:0-95878 GCA_002276475.2 Chlorociboria aeruginascens | reverse complement strand
TATTTTTGGCCAGCTCGATATAAATGCGATTTGTAAGCTTTATTAATTTATTAAAATATTTATTATATTTTTAAAAAATTTATAAATAATTAATATTTAATAATATAATATTAAAAAAAAATAATTTATWTTTATAWWAATAGCTTTTTGTTTACGGCAGCGCTTATATATCGTTAAATTTAAGCTAAAAAGCTTAATAGCGCTAATTTAGTTTTTTAGCTATTTTTTGGCATAACGCAAATAGCAATAATAAATTAATAAAAAAAAAGCAATAATAAATTTTATTATAATAATTATTTTAGCTATATAATAATAAAAAAAAGCTATAACAAATTAAAATTAAAAATAAAATTAATAATAATTAAAATATAAAAATAAAAAAAATAAAAAAGACAAAAAATAAAAATAAAAATAAAAATAATAAAAATTAAAAAAATAAAAAAAAATAAAATAAAAATAAATAAAAAAAAAAATATATATATTTTTAAAAGTTCGAGGGCCCGAATTAGCTATATTATTATTATTTTTATTATCGGAATTGCTTTTATTGCTAATTCCGCTTTTATTATTATTTTGTTATTATTAATTATAAATAGCTTTATAATAATATTACAATAAAAAAGTTACGTTTTATTCCCGTTATATTTACAAAATATTATCGCTATTAATTGCGGGCCTATAATAAAAATATTTATTATTTTATTTTTAAAAATAAATAATATAAATAACTAATTTTTAAATTGCTAATTAGGTGGTACTGCGGCTCGATACAAAATTAAAATTGCACGAACTAAGCCCCCGTATGAAATAAAATTGGGAGTTAAATCGGGTCGCTGGGAATAAATATCGATAAAAAATTATAATAATATATAGTTAATAAAATTATGAGATCGTAATTCCTAAAAAAAAGAATATTATTAGAGGGCGAGGAGCTTACGAGATCGTTACGGAATTTGTACGAATATTTTCTAAATAATATAATTAATATAGCGATATATAAATTTAAAAAAAAAGATAATATAAGATTATAAAATTCTCGAAAGAGCTCCTTAGCTTTTAGTTTTATTTTAGGAATATATCTATTATGGCTTTTTTACTTTGTTTTATCGACCTTTACAATAAAATTATATTTTTATATATAAATATAATATTTAACGTTTATAATATTAAAAATTATTATTAAAAGTTTTTAAATAGCATTTTTTTTTAATTTATATTTTTTTTTTTTTTATATTTATATTTTTTCTTGGAAATATAAAAGGCTCAGCAAGGGTTGGACTTTATATATTACTATATAAGCTTAACTTTCGATTATTTGTTTAATTCTAGGATTTTTATTCGTGAAAATTAAAAGCTTAAAATTTTTTTACCAAAATAAATCAAAGCTTTTAATATACAATAGGCTAATCCATGGCTCGTTTATTACCTAATCTGCACTAACTTCTTAACATTTTTTATAATTTATAAAATAGCTTTGGAAAAATTCGATAAATGCCCCCCCGGCAATAATATTTGGTTTTAAAAAACGGATTAATTTAATTAATTAAATTAATATTTTTAATTTGCTTTGTTTTAGCTTAGGATTCAAATATTTCCAAATATTTATTTTTTTGCAAATTGCTTTTAATTAATATAATTATAATTGCTAATAATTTTTATTTTTAAAAATTATTTAGGATTTAGTAAAAATTATTATCGTAATAATAATTTTTTATTAATTAAAAATTAATTAAAATATAAATATGTTAAATTTATAAAAATATTAATAATTTTAATTCGATTAAATAATATAAAAGCTTAAATATATTAATTTTTTAAATTTCGAATTAAGGCCAGGCTTATAATTATTACGTAAAAAAATAAAATAAAAAACAAAATATAAATGCTTAATATTAAAAATAAAAAATAATTAAAATATTGTTTTATTTTTAAAAATTATAAAAGATCGCCTATATAATATATTCAAAAAAGAATTTTTTATAATTTTTATATTATAACTATTGCGATCTCGCTAAGATACCTAATTTTATTAAAAAGTTACTAGCTAATTTAAATATTTTTTAAAGTACTAATTAGCAAAAATAAATGATTCATAAATTAACGCCTTTAAATTAATAAATCATAAATTTAATCAAATATGCGATGATTTTGCATGTGACAGCTACCTTTGATAAAAATCTTGCATTATTTGCTGGCAACTATATATATTCGGGGAAATAATATAGCAAATTTGATTTGGAGACAACTATGACGGTATCAACCAGGTTGTCATACTGACAGAAAATAGGGGCCTGCTCTCGCCATTCCCCTGGTTATCGACTAAATATTCTTTATCGACTATTGGCCGTAATAATGTTGTTTACCCAATTATCGCCTCCTATGACGTTAATAAAAGGGACAAGAGCAGGTCCTAAGGGTCTATAACCTCGCAGTGTTGTCAATAGGCCACTAAATCACCACTTATATCAAAGATCGTGAATATGATCATATTCTCATCCCAACTACCATATGCGCCGCCCATATGGCTAAATGGATGGGATTTAACGCATTTGAATACGGTTTACTATCCATTTTATCCTGAAATATACGGATATTATACTTTATGTGACCCATAGTCTCGTAGTATCATGGCGCCTGGACTCACAGACCACAACGGGTCTCAACCTACCAATAATACCTACCAATAATGACTTAATGAAGTTTTCTGTCGGGAACCTCGGGATAATATGCTTTCAATACGGGGCTTCTACTTTGTAAAGCTCTTTGTATTGGTTGGATATCGATTGGAGGCTGCCACCAACCAGCCTCCCTAAGCGGTACCGAAGTTTGGCCGAACCGGGCCGAACCGGGCCTAATGCTACTAACATTTTCTTAAATATATGTGTGTATAATATCTACTGTTCCACCCACCACTAAGTTAACAATAAATAGAATATTAAAATGCCGGGAACCATAATTTTGGTATAGAGAGGTGATAATATCAATGATATTAGGGTTAAGAATCAATATCTTGTAAGTGTAGTATATTGAGTCTAGGGCTAGAAGAGAGGTGGGAGGAGGACCCCCTTATATACCCAAGGGGTGCCTCCTGGTGAATCCTATTGATTCACAGCTAGCCCATATAAACCATACGGATTCATCCATAGAGCCCAAAGGGGCAATAAGTGAAGCTATTCCCACTTATGCCCATTATGGGACCCATAGTACTTCCATGGCCAAAGTCGACCCATACGACTCATAATATTGTACCCACACATAATATCTTGCTATTACTAATACAATAATAGAGACAAAGGGAAGGGGCACGAATTTTGCGACTTCAGCTAATCGAAGCCAGCATTCAGAGCAAAGAAACTGGGAGGCAGGTACGTGGATGGGCGGGCAGGCTTCAGGCATCGGGCCCAGTAGGGTTTACTATTGCCAAATAAATATAAGTGGTATATGTTGGTGCGAACCCCTTTGCGTATATTTTTTTATTATATTATTACTTTCTTGGATAAAATTATTTCCAACAAATTTTGTGTATTTTTGATTCTGTCTGTCAGACATACAAGACATACGTTTATTCTCCTGTTCGGATATTTCCTCATATTGGCTCAACCAACTTATACAACTATGTAAACCATTTGGAAAAAGACACTTCTATTTACAGCAAATAGAAGATCACCAAGCATTTCAATGTCAGGCTCTAAAGGAAAGGGCAGAGCTTTGGATGACGATACGTCAACAACTTCGAGCAATAGTCTCGATACAAATCGTAAAAGCCAAATAACTCCACCATCAAGTTATAGAAAGACAAAACCTCCTTGTAAACTTGGGGAAGGCACAGCCTCGGTGTATATATCCCCTGGCAAGAGAGATTTCCTAATCTAATTTGTCTCCGGAGTAACACTCCAGATATTCCAGAGAAGTTGCTAACTTTGTATTTCTTCAGAGTCTGGAAGGCTAAAGATTGTTCCTCTGGAAGGATCGTGGCTGCAAAGGAATTCTATCTTACCCGCCAAATTTTGAAAGGAGTTGGTATACATAAAGAACTGAGGCATGTAAGTTATCTCTGGACGCTATTTGGCGTTCCTAACAATATTGTTACTAGGGTGCTATAGTTGAATATATTCGCCATGAAGTGGGACCGCAGCCGGTTATTTTCTTTGAACTTTTATATGGTGACCTATATGCCCTGCCCCAAACAGCGTTAGAAAACCAAAGAGGAGATATTATGTGGAAGCTGCTAATTAACATATTATCGGCGTTATAGTGCCTTGAAAAAAAGAGCATAGTCCACAGGGACATCAAGCCCGCCAATATACTTTTTACAATTACGGATAGAGGATACATCTTCAAACTTGGAGACTTTGGATTTAGCACATATCAAAACCATATAGCAGGGTCCGGTACATTAGGCTAGACGCCACCTGAACAGCTTTCTGCAAAAAGATGTCTCGCGAGATGCAAATCGTATCTATGGTCTTTTTCTGCAGTAAAATTCTTTGTGTGGGATCGTTATCGTGGCAATGTTATCAAAGAAAAGACCACCAGCGATGGTATTACATACACAGATGATGCAGAAAATTTTGTGAGACTTGGTAAAGCCGCCTGAAGCCCTGATGACTTCGACTTGCCAGGCTTGAATTCATTTGATGCAAATATTAGAGTGTGCTTACCACATATGGGATGTGCGGACATAGATGCCAGGGCTTGTGCAGATGATTGTCTCGACATCCTTCTTGGTAGGAAACCATTTCCCCAAAAACCCGACCAGAACAAACATATGAAAATTATCGAAGAACTTAAACCGACAATAGCAGAATTTTTGGAAAATATTTTACGTATGAAAAAAGCAAAGAAAGCGGCAGCGGAGAAAGGGCAACATCGGGGAGGTAAAAAATAAGGTGGTAATGGAAATAACAACGCCAACAGCAGGAGACGTGAGCACTAGATTATAGAGAAATATATCGTCATTGGGAAACTTCTAATTACAGTTTAATATGTGCTTCTATCAGCATTCTCTTAACTTATATAATTATAAAGTCTTACTCCCAAGACTGTTTTGCATCAAGACATTAACTGGATTTATGAGCGGTTAAAGGGCGAGTAATTGCAAGGAGTAATCGGGATGTAAGAAATTGTAAGTATTAACTGATAAGAGGAAGTAAGGCGTACAAATCACGATTTAATTCAAATATATCGGCCGCTCTTTTGCACCCATATCAGTGTCGAGAAGCTCTTCTCCCAACTTCCCAACTTCCGACATATATCTGCCCACACAGCCTGACTCATCTCGCCACCTTAAAAGGTAATTGATTGGTGACATTCGGCGTCTCGGATAATCGAAAGCAAATGCATGAGGCTGGCACAATAGCGGGGTGACAACAAACGATCTTCCATTGTTAAAACAACGGACTGTGCAAACATTTATATCTTTCTGCTGAATATTGATTCTCATAATTGTCCAACAAAGCGCTTAAGCTACTAAATGCCGGTTTCATACAGTACTCGACAGGCTAGAGCTGCAGGCAATGCCTCGACATTGAACACAAGTCGATCTGACAGACCATCTGTGAAAGCAGGTGATTTGTGCGTTGGATGTATTATTTGGTTACCGCCAAAGGGTGTTCTGGAAAAGAGTGTCAGATGTAGTAAGAAAGCTTGTTGCGGTCATGAGGAGCTTGAGGATGCTGGTTACAATCATCCAGTCGTTGTTATGAAGATTAGGCAGAGAAAAGGTTCATTTGTTCATGGAGATTTGGTTTGTACTGTGGGATGTGTAAGCTTTCTATTTCCAAATTCCTATAAAGATGGTAATGGCTGCCCAGATTACTACTTTCAGCGACACGACTCTTGAGACATACACTTCAGAGCGCTCACGACGTCCTTATCTCCAGCAATCACTTCCTATCTATAACTCCGACACAGAACCCTCGAGAAATTCAATCACTGGATTTCCAATACTCATCTTAGAGAAAGGAAACTTACGGAAACAATCCTACATTCGCTTGAAGCATTTCTACAAAGTCCCCTCTTCCAAGCTGAGAACATATAGTTTCCGCAGATGTCCGGCCCACAAATTTCGAATCGCTGAGCGAAGCTACTCTACTTTAATGTCGGAATTTGGGCTCAAACTCGAAGCATACGATAGTACATCTTCAATTTCCCAAACAGCAAACAGTCGATTGGCAGCACTTGCATCTCAAAACCGACGAGTTCAGACAATGGATATCCCTCTACTTGTCCCTGTTCAAGCACCAATACCATATCGCTCACAACAAATCCCTCGCCCACTACGACAAGTAGATACAACCTTCCAGAGCAATGTGGATCATATCCCCCAGTCATCGAGATATGCGCCTCTTAACTACGGGAGCACTCGCGCTTTGGAGAGATTGCCCCTCCCTATTCCTCATAGGTCGGACCACGATGAAGACGATGGGTCAGCTCGGCTTTCTAATATATATATTCTTGGCGTACTTGCTCTCGGGGCTTATGTTTGGTGGCGCTGGACTCGGCCGTAATTGCGACGTCGCTGGGGGTCAAAGAGTGGGTGGATTGCGTCCTTTATTATTGCATAAAGTTTATGGAATGGTGACATGACGATAAAATTTGGCCTCTCGCCATCAAATTATATGGATAATTTTGAATGCTGGATATAGTAGTCAAGTTTAAGCGCATCTCCAACCTTAGCCTATATTCACTACTTCTTATTTTTGTTTGTTACTGTCTGGGGAAATATCTCTAACGTCGATTTTGATTTCGCAATACATTAACAACTCAAGAGTTTGTATTTGCAGATACAAACAACATCTCAAGGATCTGGCTCGGAGCACTGCTGAAGTTCTGTCCCTCAAACAAGTGATCGCTTTAACTGAAATGGACAAGTCACCGCGAGATCCATATACGCGTACGACTTCAATGCATCTAGATTTGGAAATCCAGTCATCAGATCGCTTCTCAGACACGGTCCAAGAAGCAATTAGGAAGTTACAGCACAACGAGTCCACTATGTGTTCGGATGCGGACCAGACAGTAGGAGGCTTAGAGACAAACAAAGATACTCCCTAAGTTATCAAGGGCCAATTGAAACCCAAATCTAGAGACGCTCTGGATTCGTCAAAAGTTCAAATTGGAATGATTGCCTACCTTCCACCAAAACAAGATGAGAGCCTAGATTATCTCTGCGTCAAGCATCAGAATGACACATGTCAGGCGAGATGCGGAATATGGCCAACCTGTCATAATTGTAGCAGTTAAAGAGCCTCGAGGATCATCTCTGACAAAGTCATCTATCTGTTGGGTTATTATCGTAAGTAGTTTGATATTTCCTGCTTCTCAGAAGAAATATGAAGCTGACATATAACTTTTCAGGCCCCTTCTTTCGACATTGAAATACCCTTGAATTATCGATCATTGCTCGGAAAATTCAGCCACCATGAAGAATCCACCTCGACTATCCAGCCAGAATTGCATTCGCAATCCTCAAGCAACGAGGATATCATATTATACACAACTAGACAACTGAGGAAATAATCATCTGCAACGTTGGAGCATATTTTGCCGTTCCACTTGGAGCTTTGGAGGTGTACTTTTTTGGAGGTGACGGGCAGACTCGCCCCCCGAAGAGCAGTTTCGAAAGCCTAGCAGATCTTCTGGCCGTCCCTGGAAATGCGTATGATCATTTTGGCTTTCCGGAGCCAAGAGATGATATCAGATTCAAGCGTTATGGAAAAGTCTCATTGCCAATACGCTCAAGGACTGATGCTGCCACTCTTGTTAATCTATCTATTCCACAAACTAGTCCCATACAATTATCATCAACTGCAAAGAGCACTGAAGGATTTAATGGAAAGCCGCTCCCAAGTTCTCCAATACATATCGAGAACATCAAGATATCGAAGTGCAACAACACGCCGACTACACAACGTGCATCCAAAGCTCGAGCCATCCGCATTGCTCCACGAATCTTCACTCGAACTCCACGACAGCAAGCCCCAGATCGTATGACAAATCGGTATTCTACTACTCCATCACATCGTTCCTCGCCTGTGAGTGATATCACCTCACCAATACCACTTCCACAGAAAAGCAATGCTACTCAACATTTGAATTGTGGTGATCCCCTGTTCCCTTGGGAACGTCCGGAGGCATTGCCCAATACAAAAGTGGCTTTGCAGCATACCAGTGTTTACACCTACTCTAAGCTTCCGACACCAGCGACCTACATTACGAGAGCTTGGTATAGGGAGACTAGGCTTCTGTATGGAGCCTTTTTCCTCGCATTGACTGTTGTTCTTTTTCTGGCGTTCTGTGCAGTACTTATATTTAGGCGCCCAAAATCTTCTTGATAGTAACCGCAATGGAAATGAAATGGCCTTAAAGAAATTTATGGCTCTTTGAGGGTATGAGATTGGGATGATGGTATTTGATGTGGGTGAAAAATTTTCACAGAGGATGTGTCAAGATATAATGCATCATAAGAATGTTCTATAGAGGCTATAATTCGGACTCCTTATATGTATAGGAATGCTCAGCCATAAGCATGTATCTACCTTACTGAACTCTTTTCAATTATATTATGATTATTGTATATCTCAACCAACCGCGAATCTTATTTTGCAAGGTACTAAATTAAAATCAGCCAGTTAGAAGCGGGCATAAAAAGACAACCCTGTTTACAATCATTCCTCCTAGTACCTTATCCCGATTGTGGTAGCGTAGCGATAACAATGTCAAGAATTAAGAAGTTCTCTCGAGATCTAGTAGGTCATATACTCTACACATACAAAATCTTGGCAATGATAGATTGGGTTGACATCATTTAACTATGAGGTAGAGATAGTGCTTTAGCGGGGTTACCAAAATAAGAAAAGTGTTCCAAGATATGTTATGGGGGTTGAGCGCGGGAATAGCATCACTTTAAGCAGGTCGATGAATAATAAAATGGCGTGACCTGGCATACATGAACTCATGAAATTTCCTTGTAATTCGTTGTTTAAAAGAGTAAATATATTCTCTCGAAACATTAGAAATATTTGGGCAAACTTTATCTGGAACGGAAACCCAAAACTTTACGAATTAAATACAGAGTGTATTGGTTTGTATTTATTTTCAAAGCTCTGTTTGTTTGTTTTTTTTTTTTTTTTTAATTTATGCATCTCTCATGCAGCTGCACATTCGCTGCCTTATCCTAGGAGTCCTAAGATCGCAAGCCATCCCTCTGGGCCTTCTTTTGCAGTCCGCGTATCTTGATAAAATATAAACAATTTTAACAGAACTGCTATTTACTCGTAAAGCTTTCTCGTGATCATCCTGCGAATGGCCCAATAACTTCCAACTTCACAGCCATTTGTGATTAAAGTCCACTCTCCAAAGCACCTTTCAATCGATAATTAACACGACCGATAGGTATCCCACTCGCGGGTACGTAAAATTTAGTGTAAGCGTTTCTCTGCACCTAAAGAATATTGAAGTCTTTGCGGATGAAGCAGCCGATATTACTCAGAGAAGGCCATGTCGTAAATCATCGTAAGAAACATTCTCGGCCTCTTGGAGATCCGTGTGAACACATCATCGATAAGTTTATCGTTGAACTCAAGATATCATTTCTGCGGCTGAGGAATGAAGTAGGGGTCCAACATTACTCGAACACTATAGGAGAAATGGTCTATGTCTTCAGGAAACAGGAGAGTATAAACAGGCCATTGCTGCATTATGGCGTTGTATAGCTGCAGTGGCCCAGGACTAAATTGCCTGGTAACGAGATAATTATAAAGGTAGGTGGTATATAACTCCAAGCAAAATACTTCGTCGACTAGACTGCAGTTCGAAGAGTAGTTCCTTCCGAGCGCTGTGATCTACTCTCTCCACTATCAGGGACGACATGATTTGTCTGTGCGGCAGCATCTTCATCATATCGACCGGGCTCTGAACTATGCAGTGTAGAAGATTCGGATGCTTTCCCGGCCAGCGGTTGCGCAACTGCCGGAGATGCCTCTTTTATGTCGGCCAGAGCCGAATCCTCTTCCCAACTCTTCTTCTCCTTGGCCATGATGGATCGTACCCATGGCAAGGTAATGGCAGCCCAAATACCTGCCCACAGAAACGGAACGCCCCATCCTAAAATTCTATTATTCAGCGAACACTGACAGTAAACTTGAACAGCTTACCAATTCCATATGCAACCGTATTCGGAACAGCATGGATGCAAACAATAATTGTACATGATATCGCAACAAGCAATCCAGAGATAGACCAAAACCATGATTGATCTCTAATCATTTTTCGAAAGATGGGACTCGCATTGTATCTAGCCGCCCATCCCTCTCGGAAGGGCCGGCCACCTCCTGCGTTGACAGCCACGATATCCTCAGCGACGTAATAGATACCAGGGAGGACTTTCTCCCCTTGGGCAGTAGAGCTTATCCGGAATGGCGCTTTCCACTCACACGCGCTGTAGAGAGTCATGAGGAAAACTGGGCCTGCAAGACAGTACAGAATGGCTGGTCCAGGCATTGAAAGTACGCGCAGGAATTCCACATGTGGTGCAGCACCGACAATCAAGAGGGTTGTTACGGAGCCAATGGTAAGGACAAAGATCCAATTCGTAATGTCAAAGACCCATCGCCGGTCGGCCCCGAGGGGCTTAAAGAAATGCTCCTTTTTGATGAGACGGAGAGATCGGATGGCGAATTCGACATATGTAGGCCCGCCCCAGATTGCCGTTACCACTGCAAATACGATATAGCCCTGCACGTTTCCTCCAAAGGTCATTGCATAGTATAATAGAATGGGCACAATGCAGGCATCGAAGACCATCAGCCCGATGTAGCCGGCCAATTTCCATCTTTTGAAACCATGTCGGAAGGTGAACGGCAACTGAGGCAGAAGCTCAGGATGGTCGAGATAATATGATTGTAGTGTGGTCCCGCGTCTCCGGTACTCCCGCTGACTCGCTGCTCGACTATCGTAATACGGATCATTTTCATCTCGGTCGAGGTCGCGATAGCGTTGATGATGGGAGGAATGCCGTCGGTTCGAAGTTGACTGCCGAGGAGAGAAAGTCGGCACGGTTGGGAGGGAGTTGGATGGTTCCAGTCGAGACTGTTCGAAGGTTACGCGTCGGTCTTGAACGGGACTCGTCGGTGATGCTGGGGTTGGATTAGATGGGAGGTCGGGTTGAGATTGGGGATGGGGGAAAGAATTAGATCGTCGACTGCCTCGAACAACGGCAGGCATGTCTGGATATTATCAGTACAAAAGTATTGATATCATTGCAATTTCGGAATAGAAATTGAAATAAAAGAGAGTGGGAATGGGAATGGCATGATGAGGTGAGGGGGGTGAGCGAGGATGGAAGATTCGAAAATACGGCGTCCGGCGAGTAATATTTGCCGACATGAGCCTCACCAGTTGCAATTGCATACGAGATGGTTGGCGACGTCATTTGCCAAGTCAATAATCCATGCATTCCAACATTGACCCAAAATACATAGCCACCGATAATCATGAATTAGACTCCAAAAGAGACCACCTCTATTCAAATAACTCAATTTGTACTGTGATTGGAACTACATGCAGAGTACTTTATATATTTATCTATTTACCGTGGCAACAAATTCCAAACCATGATTATCAGAGACCGCGAAAATCCTTGTATATAATGTTTTGCTTATATAAAGATCATCCTTTTAAGTTAACAAAAGAGGTGAAAAAATAAGTTTAGAATCAGGGATGTCTTGTTGGCACCCAGATAAAGACACAGATGGAAAGGGAGGGTTCTCACGTGACTATCGCTTAACCCCTTGTTTGCTAGAATTGGATATACGCTCCGGTATATACCAGCTTATTTCTTATCTAGAAGTGTTCCCAAATCCTCATCAAAGTGCCTCAGATTCCCGAACCAGCAGACAGTTCTTACAAAATGGCATCAAAGAAGAAAATCGGATTAAAAAATCTCACACAAATTTCTCTACTTAGCAGCCCGAAGGGATCAAAATCATACCTCAAAATACGAGCATTGCTTCGGCTCTTCCTGCTGAAAATTTATCAAGAGATTCAGTGCATCCTGTGATAGGAGAATAAGGTGACCCAATAAAGCAAACTGCCTTGGTACTGTCACGTAAAAGGTGGGGGGTCAGATAGTGGGAATGGACTTGATTGAGGTCCCTCAGAGAGGGAGAACAGAACTCTAAATATAAGGTGAAATTAGGCATAATTGGGAAAAATAAGATCCCACTTCTCGGTGCCTGACTGACTCATGACAGCTACGGTGCATATCCATACCGTTGTTATCACCAAGGTGGTGATGAATATATTGCATGCAACAGTATTATGCATTTGTTCAAGCATTGTATTAAGTCTAAAGTAAGAAGAGAAGTGGGAGGAGAAATCCTTTAAGTACCCAAGGGATGCCCTCCAGTGTATCCTAATGATTCACACCTAATGGGTTGAGGTGCGCTCTGGTCAATCCCAAGAGGGACATCCATAACTGCCTATAATCACCCCGCAATCATAATGAGGACCGAAAATGTGGGTGGTTTAGAAGAGGACGCCAACACAATGTGCTTAGTAGTAATGGTAAGCCTCTCATCTTCAAGTTTTACACCACCCTACTAACTAACCCCCCTTTTTGGAGCTATCATCGTTGCCGGACGTCACCCTGGAGAACTGCCTCTCCCTAAGGGCTCGGTTCGAAGCTCGTAGAGATTCAGCTCCTATTGCCCAACAGGGATGGAGCGCTCTATTAATAGTTCGAAGCAACATTAATCATCAAAGTCAATGGACGCCTATGGAAGTAATTCTACGTGCGCTTCATACACCTTTATCTGATCCCCATCAAAGTAATGGAAAGATATCACGGGAAGAAAATAGAAAAGCCGTGTGCCTGACAAAAAAAAAACCTCTCGCAAGTCGACGAGAGAACTGTCCTGAATAGGATTGCAATGGAGTTTTCTTTCCTGAATGAGAAAATTCCTAGGAATCGGGCAACTAAATGAAATGATCATAGTGCTTGGAAGTAACGGATTAAATTAGGATATAAATACTTGCAGTGATCTCCAGAATCTTGGTTACATAAATGATAGAAAATGGACCGAAAGTAAATTATTCTTGTATTTTTTTTTAGAACCAGATACTTCCTAGAATTCCAAGTAGATTAGGTGATTTTTCATATCATAAATCAAGCTTCCTTGAAGCTAACCCTGCTGCAACAGCAAAAGGCAAAATATTCACTATCACTTCAACTTAACCGAGCCCCTATTTACTATAAAAAATCTCCAGTTGTGCACTTATAAAATTTCCCAACACTATCTCCTCCTTTCCGAATTTCGATACACTTCCAACTTCATCAACACCCGCACCACAATCCGCGATGCAGCCCCCATCAACCGCTATTGAGCAAGACCCCTTTACCGCATCCTCTTGTCATGCTCAACATATCACACGTTCCCCAAGTACATCGTTAGCCGCGCCAGCGCCCTCCCCGGAGGTAAGGATATAGCGGACAGATCCGAAGGAGAAAAGACGATGGAAGGCTACACAAAGAGAACACCTACGCCTCTCGGGAGAAATATCAAATCTCATAAACCTCAGGGAAATCAAGCTTTACCGTTAAGAAACCCCGTGAAGTCATCTGATCATGTTTTCCATGTAAGCCTCCAGCAACCATCGCCAAGCCTGCATCATGGGAAAGATAACTTGCTGCCAGCCTACTTCCCTGCGGGTTATGGTACTATGTTCTCCACATCACGCACATACGACTACAACAACCTATTAGAATCTCCATCCCCATCTCCCGCGCATAGGACAGCAAGCGTTCGATTCACCTTACCAGCTCCCGTTACATATACGCCCCGAATCTGGCCTGCGAGTTCGCGATACCATGATGTTTGCTTAGTGGCACTGCTTTACCTCTGTATTTTTTCTAGCATTTTGGGAATTGCGTTGTCATTCAGAGAAGAATAAGGTGATGGCCGGTGTTTAGGAAGGAGGTGCTGGGGAAGAGTTGATATTTTCGTTTGGTTTTTTATTATTTTTAGAGTATCAATTTGAAGAATCTGCACGACTTTGTATACTACTAGTACGACTGAAGTTGGGATAGTCGTGTTGGGGGCGGGCGTCTTGTTATGGAGATCTAGAAAAGTTACGTGGGAGTTACTGTAACTGAACCTAGAACTATTCAACAACTTCATAGAATTTCTTGAAGCCCAATATTTTCGATATACCATTGAACAATTCACTGACTTGAAATCAATCAAAGTAGGTAATTAATCAGCTACGATAATCTACCTAAATTGAGCTCCTCAACAAATAGACGCATGAAAAACCTACTCTCTAGCCCCTAAAATAGTATCTCCAAATATAACTCTACCTCAAATCCCTATTTTCATCTAAGAGAAAAAAACAATTGAAAATAAACCCCATTTTCATCATCTCTCACCAATCCCAATAAAAGTGAACTAGTTAACTTGATAGACAGCTTCAATGTAGTCTGGTGAATTCGTTCAACAACGTACTATCAAATAGAAGTTTATAGATATCCTATTTCATTTCCATTAACTAATATATATCTCTATCTAAACTTCCTCTTATAAGGAGTAGGTATCATTCAATTATGCCCTCATTACTCTAATATATACAGTTTCTTCTCTTTTACCAACCCCCTCATCTCTATCTCTCAGCAGGGCTGTCTCTCTTCAATGTTGGGTTGCCCTTCAAATCACTCTCCAACTCATCATTAGGCTGGTCATGTCTCGAATACATCTTATACTCAATCGAGTCTGCGAAGCTTAACTTCCCCGCCTCAACCTGTTTCCTCGTGGCGGTGAGTTTGGATTTTGGAAGACCCATGCTTTCGAGGAATGCCACGGCTGAACCGATTAGTTATGTCTATAGAAGTATGGAAGAAACATACTGTCTTTCCATTCTATATCCTTTCTCTGGTGGTCCCATTTCAGCTCCGTGGCCATGATGTCGATGACTTTTGGTAAAGCTTCTAACGCGGCTTGAGCATTTAGGAATGCTAAACGCGTTCTTCGCGCAAGTACATCGACGGCTGTTTGTGCGTATTCATGTCGCACTGCATATCTGACCTCTCCATCGATAAAGGGGTATAACGGACTAATTTTCACGCCTCGAACTGGGAATCGCTGCTCGGTGGGGCTTGATAATGCGGCGACTGTCCATGCTCGGTCACCATAAGATTCAGTAAGATGTTTTGCGACATCAGTCTCGACGCCAAAATGTTGGATCAAGTTGATAAAGAGCGTCTTGGAGAATCCATGAGCACCAATAAGTTTTACTTGATGGGTTTGACACGATCCATCTAGCTGAGCTCCATCATCAACCATCTTTGTACCACTAACATCTGGTGCATTGGGATATGGCTTTGGTTGTAGGCCGAATTTGGAGATAGCCTCATCAACGCATTCTTCGGCCATTTGACGATACGTTGTCCATTTTCCTCCAGCGCATGTGAGAAGCCCTGAAGGTGAAACATTGATGAGATGATTTCGGACGAGTGATTCGGTATTCTTTGCGCTTGGGTCCTTAACAAGAGGTCGGATTCCAGACCATGCTGCTAATACATCTCCGCGGCGAACATTGATATCAGGTGAAAGGTAGTGCCGAATCTCAGACAAGATCCAGTCGATTTCTTCCTCCTGCGCAACCGGATTTTGGGAGATTTTTGTTGGAGCATCTGTTGTACCAGCAATGGTATTTCCTTGCCAAGGAAGGAAGAAAATTACACGGCCATCTGATGTTTTAGGGTCGATAAGACCCATCTTCTGCGGGCTATAATATCCAGGGAGAATGACATGCACGCCAGAACTGGGTGCCACAATTTCTTTGACGTTGGGATCGTCCATCTGTCTAATTGAATCAGTGAATGGTCCAGTTGCATTAATCACTCCCTTTGCTCGAATTGTGAATTCTTCTGGCTTCTTTCCATTCTTCTCCTGGACTAAATCCTTGACACGAGCTCCACAAAGCTTCCCAGTTACATCTTTCTCTAGTCCAGTCACTTCGATGTGGTTGACAACTGTGCTACCGTATAAAGCAGCAGTCATTGCCAGTGAGACGTTCATTCTCGAATCGTTATGTGCACCATCGTAGTAGACCAACGCCCCAACAAGATCCGTCTTCTTTAACATGGGAAAAGCATCAAGGGCTTTACTCCTCGTCAGGAAGTACGAGCTCTCAATCCCCTCTGCTCCAGCCAGCAAATCATAAAACTTTGTGCCAGCCCAATAATATGGGGCCTTCCACCATTTGTCCAATGGTAACATAATTGGTAACCACATGGAAAGATGTGGAGCTGTTTCTAAGAAGTAACTGCGTTCCCTCAGGGCTTCCCTCACTAATGCGTATTGATTGTAATCCAATTCCCAAACAGCCTTCTCCAAATATCGTACACCCCCATGAACCAATTTTGTACTTTTACTACTAGTCCCACTACTAAAGTCATCGCGTTCGACGACCGCAACTTTCAATCCCCTTGTAGCTGCATCCAAAGCTACTCCCGCACCTGTAGCGCCTCCGCCAATTATAAGAAGATCGTAGATATCGGCATCGTTTTGTGACTCGCCATTGATGAGGTTGAGAAGTCCGTCGGCACCGTTTGAACCTCCACTTCGTTTCAAATCCGCAATCTGGTTTGCTCGGCCCTTGACTTTCGGGAATCGAGGGGGTCGGAAATGTCCCTCAGCACCGTAACCTGGAGGGGGTACAACTGCGGAATCAGCACCAGGAATGTTTCTGGGTCGATAGCTATAATAAAGAACCCCGCCTCCAACTGCTGCGAAACCGGTTGTGTAGAGAAAAGGGCGTGCCAGACGTCGCATTGCCATCATGCAGAGAGGTGGAATTTGAAGAGGGAGAGGGGGAGGGTTTACCCTCCGTCGGAGATATGTTGATATTGGAGCTGAAACGGAATTAGAGAGGGGAGCATTTCGGCACGCTTTATTCCTCCAATTGCGTCACACACGCCATCATCTACTCTACGCCGGTATATTATAAAAACCACGGTGGCTACCTGAGAATGTTCAGAGCAAGCAATTCCATCATTGGCATATATTTCATCAACAAATAAACCAGCATTGCAAAAGGAGAGAAATCAAATACAACCAATCAAGAAACTGGTATCCTCGAGAAAGAAATCCACGTGAAATTAGATAATCACACCAATGGTATCTGCCTCACCGATGAAATCTAGGGTCACTCCTGTTGGAGATGGAAAGTTTTTTGATCTATAACCTCGCTGGTGCTTTCCACTTGACTGTATAAAGATATGATGTCGCCTTAGATTTCGGCATGTTCGCAGCATTGTGAGCCCAAAAGACTGCAATTATCTTTAAACTTCCCTCTTATACTTGGATGTTCTGTCCCTCTCTAATTACTGTTCTTTTCTCTAGTACTTCCTCTAATAGCGTAATGAAAACTTGAGCTTAAATATGCATGGTTATCACAAACCCTTTGTATTACTATATTGGATTCGACAAGTGGATCAATTACCAAGTCGACTGAAATGTTGAATTAGCGATATGTCTACGAGTACTCAATCTCCTAGCTGGCTGAACCTTCTCATTACCAGTCACTTCAATTATGTTTTCCTGGCGCTCTTTCCAATTCGATGTCAACCGCTTCTTTCATCAAGAGAAGCAACATTTCAATCGATACCTCATCTACAGCATTTTACAAGCTAGCAATAAAGAATTATGTAAGTGGAAATTTCTCCAAGGGGACTTGAAGAAGAATCAAGGACAATATTATCCATTCATAGGGAATTGAACAACATTGTTTTTTGGTATCAGATTTCTCAGCTTGAGGTTTTGTTTGATAATTGGGATGCCTTCATGGATATGCACTCCTGAGGGTTGATCGGCGCACAGGAGACACAATGTAACCTCTTGACCCTTGTGCCAAAATAGGGCATGCATAAAGAGAAACACCTTATTATCCCAAGGATTAAGTTTGCTTCCAGTCCTTTGGATATATTCGTTTAAGGGCCTTGGTAGCGTTCACTTAATAATTGTAGTATCACTTACTTCATCACGATATTTAGGTAAGATGTAGCCTTAACTACTGTTTTATTATTTTATTTAATAAAGCGACAGTTCGTTATGTGAAAGGTCCAAAGGCACTTATGGTAAAAAATCGGTATAACAATCCCTGCGATATCGACACTAAATAATATATATATCCCCCACCCCGAGGTCTTCTGATTACCTCAGCGAACCATTTCCCTACGCCAAGAAATGGATGAATGTGGAATGCTCTTTACGATATTTTAAGATCTTTATTTAAAGCAACAATCATGGGGAAATGATGATACTCTACCGGCACGAAGGTAGGCCTGTTCTAAATTACGTATGCTCTGGGGTCGGTTGCTTGTATACGGGGGGGGTCCGCGACTTCATTCAGAAGTCTCCCCGACGTTCGAAGACCGACTTCAGTCTATAAAGCATTTGCTCTATGGCGTCGTTAGCACGTCCTAAGTACCTACGAGAGACATCATCAACTCCTCGAGACCTCGAATCGCTTGCGTCTTGGCCTGATCTCCAGGTATATCCTCGATAATTGAGACGCCACCAATTGCTAGCCACGAGAATGAGAGACTGAGACTAATCAGAGCGCAAGTATGCCTCCCTCAAACCAACCATTTAATCCACATCCGAATCTGCCACGTCCTCTACTGCCCAAGCAAGAATATGAACCGCCTTCATTGCCCGTTCCAGCCATCCAAACATCCGCAGACAGCGAACCGGCGGCAAAGCGAAGATGTGTATCAATTGCGTGTATGCCATGCCGTACGCGTAAATCAAAGGTAAGCTCGGAGAGCAAAAGAGCTTGTCACCAAACTAAGAAGATGCGATAGTGTGATGGAGTACATCCAGCATGCACTGCATGTGCGACTGTTTATGGCACAACTTGCCACTACGATGCCGACGCAGATCGCAGACGGAAAGGCGCATTGAAACGGGATATTGCACATCTACAAGCAAGAGAAAGGTCTAGAAATATTATACTAGATGCCATAAAATTAGGGTCGGAGGCTGAGGTCGACGATATAATCCAAATCCTTCGATCCAATCCAGAACTACCCTACGAAACTATAGCGGAAAATATAAATTTGAGCTTGGCAAATAAAAAACGGACCCTAGACTCTGAACTTCAGGACTATGCAAATCAACCTTCTCTATGTAATACCAATGAGGATCGGCATTACGGCCACACCTCGAACCTTACATTGCTGGGTGTTGAGAACGCCTCGAGAACATTCGAGGAAAGCGGGCCTTGGACCAATGTTACAAAAGATGCGGAGCTAATCACACATTTGTTCGGTCTCTACTTTGCTTGGGTCCATCCTTTCTACTGTCTATTTCCCGAGGAAGTTTTTATGCATGGGATGCAAGATAGAAAACTCAAGTATTGCACCCCTTTACTTGTAAATTCCATCCTGGCCGTTGGTTCCCATTTCTCGGACTGGCCAGGCACGAGATCTGATCCAAATGATCCCAGGACAGCCGGAGATCATTTCTATGCTGAAGCCGAAAGACTTCTTATCAAAGATCATCGATCTTGCATGACTACGGTTCAAGCCTTAGGTTTGATGTCCGTCCATCAAGCTATGATAGGAGAAGACAGTGAAGGTTGGAAACTTGCCGGTCGAATGATGAATATGGCTGTAGAATTGGGCCTTCAAAAGGCATTTCTCGGAAAGCCAGATGGGAATGTAACTGCTACAGAAATTGAAGCACGCAAAATAACCTTTTGGGGATGTTATATTATGGAAACCATTTGGGCTATGTGTGTCGGTCGTATTTCAGCCCTTCCTCGAACGGCAATACAAGTTGGCAAACCTACAGTGAGAGCGAATCTTGAAGTGAAGATCTGGAAGCCTCAAGGTTTGCCAGAGGCCTCAAATTTAGAACAGCACGGCCATCCTTACAATGTCCATCTACACTTGAGTCTTCTTACTGAAATTGCCAACGATACCCTACATATGTTCTATGCACCTGTTGATAGAGTCAACAGTCGGAAAATCCTGAGTTTTCATTCAAGGTTTCAAGCTTGGTATAAGAATCTTCCAGCTTGTCTCCTTGTCAAGAAGGATGGCCCTACTCTGCCTCAAGTCCTTCTTCTTCAGTAAGTTCTGTTGGTGATTATGTATCGCATAATCAGCTAAAGCTCAATAGCATGTACTATCACGTCTGTGTGGTAAATCTGTTCCGGCCTTTTCTGCGTGTACTTTTCGTTCAGGGGACTAAATCTCCCCGACAGCTTTGCTCAGAAGAGGCAGACTCACTCTCTGACCTCCTAAACCTTTATGGTAGTACCTACGGTTCTCGATACCCGTCTGTTTTTATGACACATGTCACGGTATCGGCAGCAATCATCCACATATACAATATCTCCCAAGCCAATATCCATCATGATCTCTTAGAACGATCAGCCACTCACCTTTCGGCCGGAATCCGAACTCTCCTAAGTTATGGCGTCGCATTTTCAATCATGGATAGATACATGAAAGTAATTTTCGGCCTCATTGCACAATGGCTGACAACCATACCCCTCGAAGTCAAACAAGCCATGGATGAAGTGGAAATAGGCTCCCCTAGCTCATTGACATCCAATTCAGCTAGCCCTTCGAAGTATCCAAGGAGCACATCACCGAACGATTCACGACAAGGAGACGACCAAAAAGTAAATTTGAGCTTGTATCGCGACCAAGTTCCCCCACTCGAAAGAAAAATCTCTGCTCCTGAAATGCTACAGATGTCTCCCGTACAAACTGAACCGACGAGTTTCTTACAACAGCAGGCGCCACAATTATTTTGGACGCCATTCCCTGAGGATCCCCAAGGTGTTCCATTGACACCACCAATATCTAATACTCCTAATATGGCCCTTAGGAATATATTGATCGATGGGGATTGGGCGCAATTGAATCAAGATGGTTTTACGACTGGCGGGGTCGATGACCCTAGCATGTGGGTTTTTGATTTCAGTCAGTGAATAAATTAGGGTTGATATATTCTCTTTTTCTTATCTGTTGGGCCATGGCGCAATGAGAGGATAGAATACCACAATGAAATTAGACATTCATTTAGCGACCAAATAAAATAGAACAGAGAGGAGTCTAGAGCTTTTATATACTAGAAACTAAAGATTTCTCGCGTTGAAACAAAATTTGCCATGCGTACAACATGATAGTTTCTTGAAATACTTTTCAAAAAATGTTCATATTCTGTCTGCAGAAAAGCCTTCTTTGCATAAGATTAGATGCCCAATTTTATTCAGTATTTCTTGGTTATCATATTATAAGTTAGAAATCCTAAGATATTGTTTCCCTCCTATTAACAATCCCGCAATGACGTTATCAATGTGAAAACCCGGATTATTCAAATTCGAAATTAATTAACATAAAAATTTATTTATTTTAATAATTTGTTGTGACTCAATTTCAATGATATTAAGCAAGAAAACGAATAATCAAAATTAAGTCAGATTCTAAATACTAATTGAATAATTCTTTGCAATTAGTACCCCGCTGTACCGATTTCTCAAGCCAATATCATCTTATTCCACAACTACAACATCTAACATTAATCTATCCTCCCAATCCACCACCGCCATGCCAGAAACCCTGCGCCTAGGGGTCTCTCAATCTCACACCCTCCCCACTCTATCCGCCACACTCTCCACCCTGTCCCAAACAACCCACCTCGCAGCCAAACAATCCATCGACCTCCTTCTCTTCCCAGAGGCCTACCTTGGAGGTTACCCCCGCGGCGCAACATTTGGAGCTACAGTTGGCGAACGCGATAATAGTGGGAAAGAGCAGTATCTACATTATTGGAAGGAGTGTGCGGATCTAGGGGATACACCAGCTGGTGGGGGAGATGCGTGGGTGAATAGGACATTAGGAGAAAGACGGGGCGATGGGACAAGAGAGGAATTAGAGAAGATTGCGAGAGAAACTGGGGTTTTTATAGTCACGGGCGTGGTGGAGAAATGTGGAGGCACATTGTATTGTGCTGTGCTTTACGTATGTCCGCAACTTGGTGTGTTGGGGAAGAGGAGGAAGGTTATGCCTGTTAGTATTTGTTTTCCCCTCATTCGTAACTCCCGAAATCTATTTCAATGAATGTATGCTTATATTCTACGTGAACAGACAGGTAGCGAACGTCTCATCTGGGGCCAGGGTCAACCATCCTCTCTGCGTGCTGTCACAACCACAATACGAGGCGTGAAGCTCACGCTCGCGGCTGCTATTTGCTGGGAAAATTATATGCCCCTTCTGCGACATTCCCTCTATTCCCAGAATGTGAATTTATATCTTGCCCCTACGGCAGATGGGAGAGATACTTGGCTTCCCCTCATGAGAACTGTGGCGTGTGAAGGACGGTGTATTATTCTGAGTGCAAATATGTGTGTAAGGAAGGGGAACCTGCCCAGTTGGGTGGGAGGAGGAGTTAGTACTGT
Organism: Chlorociboria aeruginascens; assembly: GCA_002276475.2. Classification (NCBI taxonomy): domain Eukaryota; kingdom Fungi; phylum Ascomycota; class Leotiomycetes; order Helotiales; family Chlorociboriaceae; genus Chlorociboria; species Chlorociboria aeruginascens. Next base: position 73,402 of record NCSK02000117.1, on the reverse strand, counting down.
TGATGACCATTTGGAACGTGAAGGTAATGGGATCGCAAAACTGAGGAGGAAATCGACGGTCATAGAAGATGGGAATCAAATTGCTTTACCATTGAGTAATAAGGAAGCCAATAACACATCATCAGAATTTGCTTCACGAGGAGGGTCTTGTATCATTTCCCCGTTTGGTAGGGTTCTTGCGGGACCACTGTGGGACGATGATGATGGGTTACTAGTTGCCGAAGTGGATTTTGAAGATTGTGTGAGGGGGAGGTTAGACTTGGATGTTGCGGGGAGTTATTCTAGGTACGCATTTCGTGTGACGGGCCCCTGAGAGTATCCGCTAACCTACTGTAGGAATGATGCATTCAAACTCACAGTTGAGGGCTTGGATTTAAGTCCTCCGTGAACACGTAATTCTATGATGTTTTCAATCTTCCATGATCTTCAGATTTGATGGTATACAGGTACTACCTCTGAGCAGATTTCCTAGTTTCTTCTGTTCGTACCCGAACCAACTAGGAATTTATATCACCACCAAACTCCACAAACTTTCCTTCCATTTCATGTGATTTCGACCTCGAGACTCAGAGAAATACCGACAAACCACTGGCTTTATTTCAGCTGGCGCAGCGTCAACAAACTAGTTACCATTTGTCCCAGAACAAACCTATAGTCAAGGTTTGCACTGACGTCAGTGAATTAAGACCTAGGCAAAGCTGAAAACTTGACTCGTCGATATCATCTAGGTAGATCAAAGGAGAACGGGATTTAATTGCTTTAGGCAGCCAAAGCTAGTCTCCTCGGCATTGATTCCAGTTGGAGCTCTGGCAATTGCATTCGTCGTTATTTTCCTAGTTTTGCGATCAAAATATACTCGAATCTATCGACCTCGAACATTCTTAAACACATTGAATAACGAGCAAATAATTCCTATAATCACACAAGAGACGATTAACTTTATCAATCTTCGACAAGCATACGTTCTCGCGCATTTCAATGCAGCAAGGCTATCCTCCAAGACTGTTCTTTTCGTATCTGTTCCAGTCGAATACCTCATCAAAGCAACACTAGTGAGGAGGTCATAGTTGGTAACAGATACCTCAGACCTTGAAGAATTAGTTGAGAAGCGAGATAAGCTATGCAAAACCGCAAATGACAAGAGATTGAAAGCCAAAAAGGAAGTAGCCAAGAATTAGCAACCGCTTCGACGCGTGGCAGATGAAGAAAGCGCAATTGATCGACCTAGCCATTGATTAGGCAGGATTCCCTTCGTTGGAAAGAAAATCGATACAATTGATCATTCCCGCTCTGAGTTGAAGACCCTCATCCCAAATGTTCACGGCAAGCAACTCTCCGCTCGAATGATAAAGGCAAGCTTGTCCCAGCAGTCTTCATGGAATTCACAACCCAGCAAGCAGCTGAAACTGCATTTCGACAAATGTTCCCAAGCAAGGCTCCAAAGATGGATCCGAGGGCTATTTCAGTTCCTCCGAAGGAAGTCATTTGGAAGAATCTGAGGATCAAGCCTACGGAGCAAAAGGGGAGAATGGCTGCTACATCCGCTTTTCTAACGTTGATGATAATTTTCTGGGCTATTCCTGTGGCAGTTGTTGGTGCTATCAGCAACATCAATTATCTGACTAGGAGTAAGTTTCCATCCCGTGTGGATGTAGAGAGATACTTCTGATGTTGGAACAGAGGTGTCATTTTTCAGTTTCATTGACGATATTCCACCAATTATCCTTGGTTTAGTTACTCGACTGTTGCCATCTGTTCTATTTTCTGTCTTGGTGGCTTTGGTTCCCATTGTCTGTCGATGTAAGTTAATTTTGGCTCTTGGAGATGATTGCTAACATGAATAGTGGTGGCGAAATGAAGTGATGAAGTCACTCTCCCACAAGTTGAGCTTAAATGCTAAAATTGGTATTTCGCATTTCAAGATATCTTTCTGGTCTCCACCTTCTCTTCGGCAGCATCTTCTGTTGTAGCCCAAATTGTTGGAGTCCTGGCTCCGCTACAACTCTCCTGGCAACAAATCTTGGAAAGGTATCCAACTTCTACCTCTCCTATACCATCATCCAAGGACTTCGAATAGCTGCGGGATTATTATTGAATATTGGCACTTTGGTTGTATTTGACGTCGTCGCAAAACTCTTGGACACGACACCTAGAAAAATATTCAAACGATACATTACTCTGGCTGGATTAGGATGGGGCTCGCTATATCCTAAATTTGGATGTCAAGGAGTGATTGATAATCTTTGCTTGTCTTATTCCAATTCATGATCATACTAAATGATCCAGCAATCAAATACTCCTGCATCGCTCCCCTAGTCCTCGATTTCACTACTATCGAATTCTTTCTCATCCATGTCGCAACCCGCTACAACTGTTTCTACGTCCTAACATACTACATCGACACCAAAGGACTTGCTTATGCGAAAGCCCTCTAACAGCTTATGGTAGAGGTCTACATTTCCGAAGTTTGTCTTCTTGGACTTTTGGCCATCAATACTGCTTCTGGGCTTATCGTACTCATGGTAGTATTCCTGGGTTTCACCGCCATATTTCACGCCGCAATGCGCCATGCTCTTAAATCACTCACTATGTACCCCCCTGAATCATACGAGGGCGCCGACGAACATAAGCTCTTCTTAACGGCAGGACACAAATCCTACGATGCAACTAAATCTGCATCTCTCCCCACAGAAGCCTTAACCCTTCCCGCTTCCAAATTCCAAATCGCGAAAGCCTCTCTATTTGAGAAGCTAGAAAGTGTGCCACTTTGGGAGAAGAGGATGGATTACTAGTTATGAAGACAAAGTGGAAGCACTCTATGTATGACACCTGGGTTTGAGGTTATTAGGAGTCAAGACAGGGATATTGTATATACTGGTTGGTTACTGTATATTTCTTTGGAATTATATCCAACCATTCACAATCCTCAAGTAAAGATTCCCCCCCCTCCCCCCAGCCTCAGCCAAAGCCTGTCAGAATCATTCCGTTTCAAGCATATTTACTGCATGCTTAACCGTATTTGTTTCTCCCACCTTACGAGTATGTAACCCAACCCGATTAGGAAGTTATATTCGCATCGGATATATTGCCGAAATGAAAAAGCTTAGCGAATAGCTAATAGAACTAACTAACTTCATTATATATCCCCCTCGGAAGAATAAATCGATTTTTTAAATCTAGAAACAATCAAATTGTATAATGGCATCGGAGTTGTTAAAAACACCGCTGAGGCCGATAGGAGATATAGAGAAACTCTACCTGACGCAGAATAGAGTCGGTTTCTATACAGCGCTTCAGATCACAGGATTCTATACGCTGCCGGAGGGAAAATTCAATGTCGAGGCTGTTTATAAGGCCTTGGAAATTGTGGTGCAGAGACATCCGATTCTAGGCGTCACTTGTGTCAATGAGAAGGGCAAGATGACATGGAAGAGAGTGGAGGAGATTGATTTACAGGAACAGGTGAAAATTATTGAAATCGATGAGGATGAAATCGAAGGGGCGCAGAAGGAGATGCACGCCATACATAATCAGGCATTCAACGACGAAGAGAAGGGTGGCGTCTTATGGCGAGTCGTAGTTTTGCGATTTAAGGGTGATGATTTCGCCCTCTCATTCATCTACCAGCACGGCATCGCCGATGGTTTATCCGGCGGCGTTTTTCAGACTTCTTTCCTCTCCGCTCTGAATTCGGTCCTCTCGTCCCCAAAAGCCGGGGAATCCTTGACCAGAAAAATCAAACCCTCGACTGAACAATTACCGCCCAACATCGAACTCGCCATCTCATTTACCCTCTCATGGTTCTATATCCTGAAAACCATCTTCTTTACCCTTATCTGGAAGCAAAAAGAACAATTCCTCTGGTCCGGACCTCTCGTTCCCGCCACGATTTCAGCGCCGCCGAAAACGCGCCTGGATTGGATCATTCTCGGGAAAGAGGAGGTGCAGGCTTTGGTGAAGAAGTGTAGAGAGGAAAAATCGAGCGTGACGGCTTGTCTAGCCGTTATTGCTGCCAGGGTTATATGTGAGGTTTTCAAGGCCGGGGATCAAGGGAAACCGATGAGACTTAGAGGTGTAATACCCATGAGCATGAGGAAGTTCTTCCACGATGGCCTCAGCAGCGATATAATCGGCAACTATGTTTCCATCACCGATGTGTGTTACTCCAATGAGCTACACCCACCCACCGGCTGGCTCTCTACTTGCTCTCCTACTGCCGATGCAGAGAAAGAGAATGAGCTGTTTTGGCACGCTGCTAGCATGACTAAGAAACGCCTCGACGCTGCGAGTTCTTCTCCCAAGAACCAAATTTCCGCCATGCTGAAATTTCTCCCGGATTTCGAAGCTTATTACAAAGACAAGCTGGGAAAACCCCGGGATCTCGCTTTCGAGGTCACGAATCTTGGCGTTGTGGGCGAGAGTGAGAATCAGGGGGATGCGAGGATGAAGAGGGTTGCGTTTTCGACTCCGATGGCTCCTTATTTCCCGCCGTTTGTGCTCTGTGTTGCTACGGCTCAGGGTGGAGATATAGTTATCTCTATCAGTCGAGAGGAGGGGGTTGTCAGTGAGAAGGATGCGGGCAAATTTATTGAGGGGCTGAGTCGGGGATTGAAGAGAATAACTGATGTGAGTGGATTACAATGAGACCGTAGTCCGGAAGTTTTTGGTGTTATTTGGATTGTATTGTTGTATAGTTTAGTTTTTATGATTGGAAACTTAATACCAACTAACTGGAAGATCCCCAGGTCGGAGATTGCAAAATATCTGTACTCGACATCAGTACTGTCGCGACATCATTGAGCTTTCTTTAGAAAGTAAAAAGAAGTGCTTTCTACAATTGCTGAGAAGAAATTTTCTTTTATCTGCACACATAAGAGTTAAAAGATTGCAATTGTTTTCTTCTTTTCCCCCCCCAGCAATTTTTCAACTTATCTCTTTTCAAAAATATCTATATTGTCGAAGAGAAATTGTTGGTAACCTTTCACTTCCTATATCTACTGCCCCGCCCCCTTCATAAGTTACTTCTAATCAAGATTATCCAATCAATATAACTAGCTTGCTTTATACGAAGTACAGGCCCAATGTTGAAAGTATAATCACCTGAGGTTCTTGACAGAAATACAAGGAATAATGTGACTCTAACATTAAGTATTATAAAAGAATTCTTATAATTTTTCCTATGGCAAACTTGCGATTAATCATTAATATGAAGATTTACTAAACTTATTTGACATTAGTAACTGGCCACTGCAACTACTTCCCGGCTAAAACATACAAATATATTTCATGGTTGGGACGAAGATCACATGGAAATTCAAATGAGTGAGTGAAAGCACGTGATTCACCCCACCAAACCCCTCTTATTGAAGACAAAGTATTATAATAATTCTCAAAAGTCGTAATATTTCTAATGGTATTCGATATCTATGCCTTGGGTATCTACATCCCTTGTCTAAAATAACAATATCCATATTGACATACCAGATTCTCCTGAAACTCCAGTGCGCCTTGCTGGATATTCCAATCCCGTATCGAAACGCAATATCTACACCAAAATATAATCCAAGTCATTGAGTCATCAACTCTGCCACCACTAATTCTAGCCATTTCTAGGCTCCTTTAAGCAACACAAGCTGCTGCAACAATAGCATCCAACCCACTGGTCTGACTCTGCATACTAGGCGGATTGGCCAACATCGTCTTACTCCACACACTACCCAACTGATTACTACTACTATCATCCGTATTAATAATACTATCGGCATTATTCGTGATGAACGTCTTGTAAGCCGTCAACGCATCATCCGCCAGCGGTGGATTCGCCCTCTCCACCAACCACAGTAAATTCCTCATGAAGATGCCCTTGAACATAGCCGCATCTCCACCGCATGTCCCGCCGCAGGCCGGCTCCTGCAAAATGCCATCCGCGTCCGCGAGATTGGCAATGGCGGCATTGGCGATCGACACGGCGAGCGCATTGTATTGGGGATCTCCCCCCGTAGCCCAGGAAAGCTCCGTGAGTCCCGACAGGATCACGCCCTGATTGTAGGTCCATTCCGGCAGCCCATTGTTCTGGCAAGTAGCCAGATCTAGTCCGTCGTTGAAGAGACCCTGGGCGTTCCTGAGTGTAGAATTCAGGATCCACTCGTATGATGCGATGGCCTCGTTTAGGTAATAATATGGAGCTGGAGTCGAGGGACTGCGAATCGCGAGTTTGGCCGCTGTAGTCATGTACAGTTCATTGGCGATGGAGTTGACGGTCGTTTGTGCTCGATCCCACCTATAGCGAGGTTTTTCGTCAGTATAATGGAAGCGAGGAAAAAGGGGAGGGATATACACACCACATGCCCCCGCAAGGAGAAGTCCCATAAACGGCTTTCGCATCTGCGAATATCACGCTGGCTTGATCCAGATATGTCGTGTTGCCAGTAACATCATAGACTTTGATCCATGCCAATGCCCACCATAAATCATCGTCATAAAAGCCATCGAGGAAATTCGTAAACCCCCCGTAGCCTGGCGCGGTACTGAATACCTCGGGGAAAACAGTGCCAGTGAAAGATGATAGTGTGGATGGAAATCGTTCTTCCAGGTTTGCAATCATGGTTAATGCATTGGCCGAGGGCCACCATGCTCCTGCCCATAAGCCTATGTTTGGCTGGTCGTAATATTGCACTTGCATGGCGTTGATAGCTGAGGTGGCATACTGAAGATAGGTAGTTGCAGCTGCAGAGCGAACTTTCAGTGGAGGAGTCTGGACTGTTGTTGCATTGGACTGCAGAGGCAACGCCGTAATTATGGTGCTGGAAAGGAGCGTGGTGAGTAAAATGCTCAGAGATTGAACCATAGCTGGCACCTGGAATTAAAGACTAAGAAATACTGTTCAAAGAGAGAGTGATGAAGAGTAAATAAAGTAATCGGAAGGAGTGACGATTACTTTGGAAAGAAGTAGAAATGATTCACGGCGCTGAAAAACGGGGTGTGAGGCAATCTTTATAAAGAAGCCGTAACTGTGACCTAGCTCCGAGATCACATTTCATGACCATCCATGTTGAGGCAAAGCAAAGCACAAAGTAGCGCAAAAGCAAGCAAAGCAAAGCATGAGCATGAGCAAGAGCATGAGCATAAGAGGCAAAATTCAGGCCAGCTTGGGTCCCATAGCAAACCACTTATATCCCCCAAGCCCGCCAACACAGGGCTATCATTGGCTGTCCCTCCTGAAAGCTCATCGTGTTGCAGTTTCGCATGCTTGCATACCCATGTCCTCTCGGCTCGCTCCTTGTCGGCCAAACTTCCCGATATGCGTTGTTCAGTGGTCCGGTGGTTGTCGAGGCTGATACCAAGCCGTCTCACCCAGCTGCATTGATTGATGTTTCCCGTTCAGGGGTGTAAGCTCGCGACTGATGCTCCAAGGCTTCTGGATCCATTGTTCCGGGCTCGCGGTCCCTTAATTTGGGGCGACTGGGGTGGCCGATGGTTCCACGTTAGAAACGGTGCCAAGGGACGTGTGCCTGGGCTTCCCAGCTTTTTCGTATATTCTCCCTCTCTGTGTTTTGCATAAATTGGGACAACACTTCGTTCTGGAGTGCTTACTGTTGTTCTTTGTTCTTGTTGTTCCTTTCGTACACGACATTAATAGCTCACTCTTTTTATGAAAATGTGGCTCCATACACCAGAGCGACAAATCAGATCAGCGTACACAGCACACCTCACCTCTACGAGGAGCCCCAGTGTCTTGAAACAATCTTTACCGCCACCTTTGACGGGGATGTGATGCTAACCGCTCCCTTGACTAGGATGAATAACGGCCACCGCCCCAACAACCGCCGACTCTGAAGACGTTTAAGGAAGTTCTAGATCCTGCGTGGCGCCTATGAGAAAGACGATCTTGCCATTCAGTCCATATTATGGTAATCTTAGCCTGTTGGCCGCTTCAGCCTTGCTTGGCGGCTGCAAGTATAGACATCAAAAGCAGCCACGATTCCAGTCACGATTCCAGTCATATCTCATATCTATGCGCTATCCAGAGCACACAGCCTGGAATATCACTAATAAATGACTCAAAATCCGTGAAGAATGCCATTCATATGACATATAACCTGAGCCATCCTTTACATCTCACAGCCGCACGAGGCGCAGAGATCTCATCTTCGGCATTCGACGCCCTTTCCACCTCCTTACGTTTAGCCGCTACAACTAACTACACCAACACTGCTTCCCCGCGATGTACAAGTACACCCGAACCAGCGCATAGGGTTATGTTTGTAATACGCCGTCTCACTTTACTGGTTATAAATACCGCCAAATTATATTCTGGAAACAACCCAAGACAAAATAAAACCAAACATGGTCTCTAAACTTGTCGCTTTCGATATGGGGAAGGCTATATCCTCTCGGCCAAGTAACCCTCTCTCTCTCTCTCTCTGAATTACCCGTAAAAAATCTAATTCAAAAACCGGTCTTTGCATCCAGAACAACCAGCGCATTAAAAATTGGGGAAATCACCGTTTCGCCATACCAAGATCGACGCAGGGGGATAAGATTTCAATCATGCATGTGCATCTGCACCAACCTCATTCCTTTCCTTTCCTGCCCAACTTATCTTCTGCCGTGCCGTCCGTCCCATCCACCTTATCTTATCGATTACACGTGGAAATCCTTCGTCTGATCTTGTGCAAACATAGAAACTCCTATCCTCCCACCCACCCATCCACCTCCACCTTCCCTCTAGAAAACACCAAATTTTCTTTCTCTATTTCTGACATCCATTCACAAGAGTTACCTTATGGGTCATAGAACACAGAGAAGATGCAACAGAATGAATTGTTGGTAGGTTGTATGTATGTAGTGAAGGGGAATTGATGCCATTATTACATCATAATTTCTATATTGGTATCTCTATGCCAGCCGTTAGTCCATCCATTCATCCATCTATTTCTGCAGTAATAAATACTGCAGTCGTATATAAACCCTCAAACTCCGCAATAGTGCCATCCCATTTTCCCCGCCTCAACACCATGAACAAACCTCAACCCTCACTCATGTCTCTAGCAAAGCAACTAAAAAATCAAATTCGGATTATCCCCCTCCAAAAGTGAATAGTCGATGGCAACCCCCATATCCATATCGAAAGGACTCATCCCCGTATCCATAACCACGTCGTCGGAATCTCCTGCACTCCCACTCCCACTATTATTCTGCGTCGCAAAATTCCATGTCGCTCCTAAATCCAACCAGGAAAATGTCCCCGTGCTGGGAAATATCACCATGCTTCCTCCGACATTAAAAGCATTAGGGTCGAAGCTATGTTGTGGATGTGAAGGTTGACCGTTCTGGGGTGCCTGAAGATGGGAATCAATGGACTGTGGATGAGGTGTAGAGTGTGTACTAGTCCTCTTCAGAACTTTTCGCCAAAGAAGTTGCAAAAGCCGTGCATACCGGCTGCCCATATGATTTGAGCCCACGGAAGCTTTTTGCAATCGCTCAATTGTTTGATTTATCATTCGACGGATGCCGGTTCGTTCTTCATCCGACATGGTAGTTGTAGACCGGGCTTTGTACAGGAATACTGCGCTATATATTATGAAGAGGTAATAGGAAGATGGCATGTAACGAAGAGTTTCTGGATCCACAAAGTTATTAAATGTAGAGAGCAGCGATTTGGCGGCATCGAGGGCCTCGTAGATGAAGCGGGCATCCGGGGCGGTTCCATTGATGAGGGGCATTGGTCGATTTAGGGTATGTTGACTATCTCTTTGGTAGGTCAAAGCTCGTGATATTGTAGCTTGGTATGCAAATGCGTTGACATATAAACGGAGGTAATCATAAGTAAGTAGTAGACTTGCTTTCAATCGTCCGGAACCTGCTCTCTTAGTGACGATCCGAAGAGGAAGAAGTGAACCCACAAATCAAAGTACCCCAAACATCATTCCAGCTCCTAATACTCGTACGGAAATCGTCCAAGTATTTCGCATATCTTCCTTCCAACATCTCCTTCCATCCGTGCCCCTTCGATGAATATAGAATGTCATGAACATTGGAAAATATTTGAGTCAATTCAAGATTCGCTTGAAAGATCAATGCCCAATTATCCTGATTCTGAGAAAGTGGTTGTAAGGATGGAAAATCACTAGACTTCAAACCAGACAACGGTCCAGGACCTCGAGCCCAGAACCCCTTTCCAACACGAACTGAAACCTGACGGTCACAGATATAGCATGCAGACCAAACTAATCGCTTTCGATTGAATTTTAGGGGATCTTCGTGCGAATCACTCTTGAATGAAGTTCGATCGATTCCGAGGAAGTAACCTAGTCGTAAAGCGGTCCCGATATACATCCAAGCAACTCGATCTTCTTCCCCTCGACCAACGGCATTCGATTGAGGTCGATGAGATACCCACTGCGAGAGAAGTAGGAGAGCTTCCACGGCTTCTACATTTGCATCAGCTCCAGCCAAGATCATTGATACGAGCTGTTGCATGTGATCATAGCAAACTTGATGTACACGTTCGTTGTCTTTGGATGCGATTGTAAGGATGGCAGAGAAAAGATGTGGTTCTGCACGTGAGAGCCATGGTATTCTCGTTCGATCAAAGGTCTCTCGTGGAATTATGGGGAAGTATGGATGAAAGAATTCTTCATAACTATGGCTTTTAGCTGGATTATTATTCTATCGTCTGAAACTCACGTTGAAAATAGCTGATATATCATCTCCGGATTAATTAATCCATCAATGACAGGTTTGTAATTCAGATAATCAGACACCTTTACGGTCGAGTCTAATCGAGGAGCAAGTCTTGAATGTTTCTGGTGGGCATTTTGTTCACTTCCAGTGGAATCTCCGTCTTCAGCTCGATCCGCTACTTGTGCCAAAATTTCGAGGGCATCAGATGGATTCTGAAGATCTGCTGATGCAATACCCTCGAGTACTGGTCCTCGTTCACCACTTTTGGGGGCAAGACTAATGGTTGATTGGGCACGTAGTTGGTATCCTTGGTTCGTGGAGCTCGTGATCTGTTGGAATGAGGTTAACATTGAATAAATGAGACGGGAAACTTACACTAGTGTGCTCAGTGTGTCTAGACATTCCACTGTCCGATGTAGCCGTTGTCGGGGTATGATTTTGCCATGAATAAGGTTGTTCTTGACGGCTATCATATCGACTGTGGAATGGTTCGGAAGGCGTATTTATTGCTGGGCTATATTGGGAGCTTGGAAGGGGAAATGCCGAGTTTGGAGTTGGATTTGACGTTGAATTTGGGGTGGCAGGAGTTGACGTTCCTTCATCAAGCTTTGGTTTCTTTCTTACTCTTCGTCCACCTCGATGGCTTTCTCCAAGCACACATTCTTTTGCCTCTCTTTGACATCTTCGGCATGGCTGAGGATAAGTCATTAGTATTTCCACCGTAGAGTAGTCCGATCAAGAAAGAGTGATTTCTCTTCTCTGAAGCTTGCCATTTTTCTTCGACGGAGAGACTGGATCCAGTTTAGACATGAAGTCGACTCCATTCAAAACATCATCATGAAAGTAACAAGTAAATAGTCTTATGCAATCTCTCACACATCATCCAGTTCCAACTTCTGGTATATTAAAAACAATCACTCACTGGCCTCCCACTATTAATATCTAAATCACATTTGCTCTTCCTATTCCTACAGTTCAAGCACGCCCGATACGCCCTCATGGTATCGAGCGGCGGTGCTGACGGTCTCGTAGTCAAAACTTGGGGCATATTTTCATTCCCCATAGGTTGGTCGGTCTTTGGCGCTTCACGCATCGAAGGATTCATCGACGTCATTGTCATTGTCGCTATTGGCGCAGTCGGCTCACTCGTGACACTGGAAACGCCCGGCCCGATAGGAGGAAGAATGTTTTGAGAGCCCGACATGGCTTTCGGGGCCGGCAATTGACGGGATTGGGATTGAGAAGGAGATGGAGAAGAAGAAGGAGGTGGAGAAGAGAAGAGATGAAGTGGTATGGTTTGGAGAAGAAGGAGATGTCACGATGTAGGTGTCAAATGCCGACTGCGGTGTGCATGGTGTTGTCGGTCGGCGAAGGAAGAAAGAAAGAAGGTTGAGTGCGGGGCAGATCGGGCTTTGAAGGAAGTTTATACCCAGAGAGCCAGGGTATAGAGACCAACAATTGTACATAAATTTAAAATAACATAATAATATAATTATAATTATGGCTATTGCAATTCAATAAATAGGTACAATAATAGAGCCGGTAGAAAGATCCAGATAGTTAGTATTAAAGTATTAACCTTATTTCAACACTACCCTGAAACTCCCTGGATTGTCGGCACTGATCACTAAAATGACCCCTGTCTCCAACTGCAAATTATATCTGGAAAGTCCTGCATCTCTCCCCGCAAAGGAAGGGTTAAACAGAGAAATACGGGCTAGATATATTTGAGATCTACATATACTCTGTTCTACAACATCTCAATTCTCTCTAATAGTGCTCTAAAGTAATCTTTCTTGTGGAACCCCATGTTGTACCCTCCACATTCGCATATCGGAGTGATTTAATCGACTCCATCTGGGGCGTAGGGTAAGATCTGGAGACCTCTAAACCATTATCACATTCTACCTGGGAAGAACCTACTAATTGTCACATTTTATATAAGATGATTATTCCCAAATACGGTCCAATATTAGGTAAGTCCTCTGCTCAACAGTAACGACTCTCATCTTTCTTAGTTTTCTCCTTATAGGAGAGGTTATACTCTCCAATGAGTAACCTGGCTGTGAAACCTCCGTCTTTATTAGTGCTATTATTGTGATTATTCGTGCCCTACTGCAGCGACATTATATATGGAACCTATCTGATTGTTGCGAGGATGGTGGGTGGGGTGGGAAATATGTATTGCTAAATCCTCAACTCTTTGCATTCAACATGTAGCTTTCAGCTATTTCCTTCGTCAGTCCCACAACCCAGAAATATGTGGAATTAGAGGATATGGATTACTTGATCTCGAATGATGACCTGACGAGGGAAGGTGTGGGTATTAAGAAAAGTGGCGATTTGGTGGGTATGTTACAGGGGTATATTGATGGTTCGTGCGGCAAGAGGGGGGACAAGAATATTCAAATATTGCGCCACATTTGGTATATAAAAATTACGGTAGTATATGAAGGGTGTTTGGGTATTGGAAAGTCATTTGGATTTATAAGTTCCAGATCTCGTTCCTAGGTCTCCTTCTTCCATCTCGCAAAGGCACGTCCAAACCCACCTTCTCTCTCCTGTTCAATTTCAACGCTGTTTAGTCGACCCAAGTCTAGAAGGGGAACTAGACTCAACCTCCCATGCGCACATTGGAACGGGAATTTACATTCTGCCAGCTTCCGGATCATAATCTCACACTGCTCACGGGGTAATACATCATTGAACATGATTGCACTTCTGCATGCCCTTGAGTTCAAAAGATCGAGGATTCCTCGAGGACAGTCGTGGATTTTGGAAAGCCACTTATTGTCATTGAATTCCGCGAAAATATCTGGACGGGTTAGGACCTCAGAAGTGGAACTCCGTTCGTCGCGGATATAGACTTCCGTGCGTAACAGGTCAATAAGAATCTTTGGATCGTTTCTACACCGTTCGAATATTCCTGGTGGTAGACTCTTGACGACTATCTTCTGGCCTGCAGATCCGGTTTGATTAGGTGCGGATCTTTGAAGGTCATATAGTATTCCCCAATTCTCAAAATGAGGGATGTGAGTATGAAAGAGATGAATTTCTTCTGGTGAGAGGTCGTAGGATATTGGGCTCAAAAGGGCAGCTGTGAGGATACCGGATCCAGGGGTTGTGTAATTTGGTGGGGTACATAATTCAGTCAATAGTTGCTCGATGCGGATCCTTTCATCAGCAGCGTGTTGGTCGATTATGACGAGAAGATTGCTCTGATATTCCTTAGACATAGGAAGTTTGACGAGAATGAATTTATGATCTACCTGAGATATAATTTCGGCATTTCGTAGGGCATCTTTTGATATCCTTCCGTTGAGACCAGAGGATGTTTCTTTGAACGCTTGCTCGATGTTGAATTGCGAACAATTATGGTAACGGCCATGCATAACGTTTTCAGTTTCGGTGTCAAGAACGTCTAAGGATACTTGGGGTATTGGCTTCTGAGTCGGACAAAATACCGGATTATTCCATCGCTTTAAAACGTCACTTAGCCATGGACTAAGCACCCCAGATGGCGTCGAATTGAGTTTCTTCCTCTGGGATAACCGTTCTTGGCTCGATGGAGAGCCTACTAGAGGATCTTCTGTAGCCTTCCTCGTCGGAATGATCAGACCTGATTGGCTATTTACCAAAGATCTGACTTTTGTAATCGGATTCACCCACGCTATAACTTCGTCTCCATTGATTTCAATTGTCTCTTCTTCAAATGGCTTAGTTTGTGGTTTGATAGGTAGGTATAGCTCTTTAGTCACGTCTTCGAATGGTTTTCGTATCAATTTTCCCGATTTAAATACTAATGGCGTTGATCTGGTTGAAGTCTTGAGATCGACGATTTTTGAAGCCTGATAAGAGTGTGTCGGTTCGAGGGGTTGCTGAATGCTAGGATTTAATCTAGTAGAAGCCAGAGTACCACTCTTAATCCTCGACCATTCATTAAACGGGAACTCTATCATCGATGTCGAATGGCGGAATGATGGAAGCTTCACATCAGCTCCTAATGCACCAACTTGACAAGGTTCACGGCCAGAGGACCTATTGGAAAGGCGGGGAATCGGTGATGACTCTGAACCTCCATGGAGAGATATGAGTGAATTGGGCGCTTCAGGAGGGTTGGATGAAAGTTGCCGTTTTGAATGGCCTCTCGTAGCTCTCGGAAGAAAATAATTACTCGTAAGAAATTCGCGAATTACTGCATGCAATAATTCAATAACCGCATCGAGAGTACCCCCCTTATTGTTCAATACTTCGTCGATATCTGGTTGTTTGAGATCGTTTGCATTATCCATCCCATGGATATTGATATAGAACATCGGCCATCGATCGACACCCTTTCGTACTCCCTTGAGTTCCTTAGTAGTGAACCCATTACCCTTGTACCGTTTGTCCTTTTCTTTCCTTTCCATTTCTATACTACCAATTTCTTGCACCTCCAAGTTTCCGAATAACGAATTTGAAAAAAGACCGTTTATCTCGTCGTAAAGAAGATTCTGGCCCTCAGATAACCCCACCGGCTGAATCCCGAATGCCAAAAATTGAACTTGTTTTGTAGCACATGGTTCAAGTGACACAGCGCCGTTGACCTCTAATTTTGTTGTCGATGCATGAACAGGTATCCATGATAGCTTTTCCATTGGTGAGACCAATGAAGCCTGGGACAAGATACTGCAGATACTAGCGATGTTGATTTTACCGATCGTAGTAGAGTCTTTTGATCCCGAATACCCACGGAGGGATATATTCTGATTGGTCCCAAGTTCTCGGATCGTTACTGACACATTTCTGGGCCAACAAAGCAACAAAAGAACCATGCCTCTTTTCAAGCTCTCCCAAAGCTTTCTGGTCGGATAGGGCTTCGCAGAACTAATGACTCTCTGTTTGACTCGAACAGGCATGCTACCAAACAGATCTCGTACGGTAACTCGAGTCCCATGATCAAAATGTGATAGATATTGTTGGGGAGACGCGGGAGTCTGACGAGCTATCACTTCTGACTTGTGCAAGCTTATTGAATTATGAGAATGATGCAAATAGTGGCGAGAGGTAATTGAAAGGAGAGACAAAGCAGAAAGAGAAGCTAGAAGTGTCCCACGAGTGCCGTGACTTGGGACGGTGTCATTGAATTTAGATGAATCTATTATCAGTGAGCGATATGGCTTACGTGTATTGATCCTAGGTCTACTCACGGTATAGCTCTCCTAGACCTCCATTTTCTCCAAACTCAGATGGCAGTATCCCTAAACCATCATCTTCCACAATGCATCCACCACGACTGTAATCGACGCTGATTTCGACCTTTGTTGACTCAGCATCTAATGAGTTCTTCAGAAGTTCGAATATAACCCCGTTCAAGCTCGTGATTGTAGCAGAAGACTTGATCTGGGCAACCACATCTGCAGGCAGAGGCAGAATAGACATTTTTATGTGTTTAGATTCATGTAGATTCTCATCCAAGACAATCTTCAAGGTGTACAAGTAGCTAATTGGGATGTG
Source organism: Chlorociboria aeruginascens (assembly GCA_002276475.2). NCBI lineage: Eukaryota > Fungi > Ascomycota > Leotiomycetes > Helotiales > Chlorociboriaceae > Chlorociboria > Chlorociboria aeruginascens. The sequence continues at coordinate 57,220 of NCSK02000117.1, read as the reverse complement.
CCTTCCTGGAAGGAAAAGCAGCAAGAAGCCATAATACGCGTAGAGGCTGTGGTGCTAGGGGAAATAAGGGATAGTGAGCCAAGAATATGGTTGCTGTTCTATGATCATGAATCCATAGGAAAGAAACAGCTTCGGAATATTTTGCAGGGACACTTGAAAGGTGGACGCTTTGCTATCACGTGATCATGTTCATGGTGGACCTTACCTGCCTTAGCGAATACAAAGAATTGCAACCATTCATCGTCATTTTTGGGAATCTTTTCAAGGCAGTAAACTTCGCAGACACGCTTTGCGAACCGGATCCCCAGCTCCTATTTCCGTGTTTCTCTCTTGCTTGTCCTTCCTCACATTATGGCTACCACTGTGACGGCCGCACAAGGTACGGACCTCAATATTCTAACTCCGTTATTATTTGCTTTTCAAAGTTGAATTCGAAGTCCAACCTGTTCCATTCCCTTTCCAACACCCTACTTCGCATAGCTGACCGAGTGAAAGACCGCACAGATCGATCTGGACGCCGGAGACCCTTCTCAACGTGGATGAAGAAGCTCACCACCAACTTTAAAGGATCGTCCACTGACGCACACCACCCAGCGAATTCAGCCTCGAAGCGGAATACGTACCAAATGAAATCACATTCAAAGAAACGATCGAATTCCAAGAACAACAACCCATACCCCGAATCAGGACATCTGAATGGGGATTCGACGGCACCAGAAAATGGCCATCCCTCGTATTCTACGATGCCCAGCGGAAATACAAGAAGCACATCGTCTCTACAGCATCGCCGAAACTCCGTTCAATCATCCGAAAATGCAGGCAATCCACCGACAATTGGTAATAAATCTACAGCAGCGACAATGTCAATAGACGTGGCTCATTCCGAGGTTGCCCCATCAAATGCGGATTCATCTGGAGGCGGAACAACAGCTACGGTTGGAGGTGGAATTAGTTCGACTCGAGAGGCAAATAGTACATTCTCTACTCCTGCCGCTTCAGTGCGATCTTTGACTACAACCCTTACAACTATCCAATCTGCAGCTCCTCCCACCACCCAGAATTCACACAACACGGCAGCCACGAATAATACACAAGTCCAATTCACACACCAATTTCCGACCTCCCCTCCTCCAACTGCTCTCCCTGCACATCTTGCACCACAAGGAAGTGGGGGACATCCTGCGACATACAGTACTGCAACCGCGAATAATCTCCTCACTGATAATGCGTCGATATTGACGCTGGCATCCTCTTCAAAGAGACGCCGAAGGAGGTCTATGGATACGGATGCTTCCGTCCGAGCACTCGCTCCATCTTCACTATTTGGTGGTAGCCGCGAAAGCCTCCCCCTGAGTATTCTTAGTGCCAATATGGAATCAAGTGCAAGTGCGACAACACCCGGTCTTCACCAACCCCGTGTTAGCCTTGGAGGCCCGAACGAGAGAGCGAGCATTTATTCAGCTACTGGTGTAGCTCCAGCTCTTCCTAGTGAAAGGAATAGCTACTATGCTGGAAAACAATCGGGTGTAGGGGATGGAGGGAGTGTGAAGAGTGGCCTACTTGGCCATGGAAGAAACGATAGTATCAGTGGCAGTATTGGGGGCATGGCTCCACCTGGAAGTCCATTAGCTGGCCCTCGAGAAACGGGTGGTCGATTAAGTCGCACCAATTCAGCGTGGGGCGATACCATTGAATCCCCCAGTGGTGATATAGAGAAGGTTGAGACAGAAGATAAAGATAAGGATGAAAAGGCATAATTATGTGTTGAGTATGGTATTTCGGAGGCTAGGGTTGCATAGGCATGGACTGGCGTCGTGGGTTGGTTGAGACGAGATACCCGATATAATGAACCTGATCTCTAGCACTATAGTTTGAACTTGTGAGTTCGACCCCTCGAGGCAAGTTCTACTAAGCTTTGCCCCTTGAATTTGTAGTTGCGTGGCCAAGTCGTGATTAACGTTAAGGGGCGGTTGGGTCGTGTCACAATGGTATGCTCCACCCACAGAGCCTAAAAGTTCTATGGATCCAGAGTTCATCCCATTGTAATTTTGCTCTTCAACAAAAATCAATAAACACCGATATCATAAACACTTCCAAAATATCCGAAAACTCATATAATAAACAATTGCCTGCAAAAGCTACGACCAAATTTTGTATTTATAGTTTACTAATATTATCTGCGTTGTATGAAGGGGCAAGCTAAATAGCCACTATGGGAACAAGAGGTATTGCATTTAGTTCTTAAAGATATTGAAACCCCTAAAAATCGGATTATTATATAGAAATAAGAAAACAAAAACGTCTCTCAGATATTACGGAGGTGATATGCACGGTTTTGTAAGGGGTCATGTGGATAAATCAGGTTGCTAAAGATGTTTTGTGTTTAATTGAAATATATTTTTGTTTTTGAAGTGAAAATTAGTTTTTTGTGTTTAACAAAACATTTATATCTCTCAGACCCGGTGATCCGGCATCGTGCCCTCTTTTGCAATACCCGAATATCCGACCATATTCTCAACTCCATTATTAAGTCTTACGTCTGACAATATTTAGCGGGTCTCGAGCACCACAAAGCTGTATCTGTTGTCTAGAATGCAATCAGATTAGTAAATGATTGCCATAGCTCGATTTAGATTGATCGACAGATTATGTTGTGGACAGGGGTAACCCCAGTTTTTACGTGTACGAAAGTAAGTCTTACATTTTCATTTAAAAGCTTGGAACTTTCTCGAGCAGAAGAAAATAGATCAACCCTTCTCATTTCCTTTTCTTCTTATCTTTTCATTTCTCTTTTATCTTTTAAAAGAAAGAATTTATCTAGTTGTGATGATTTGTTTCTCCGCCTTATTCAACGTTTTGCCTTTTCTTCTGTCAATTCTACGTTTAGTAACAGCGAATACAGTATGTCACAATGAAACTTTTGTTCCAGACGCGGTACTCCGAATTACAGAAGGGAATATCTCTCAATCATGTCTGCCAGAGAAGCCGACTGTCCTTGTCAATGGGACTTCGCCAGGTCCGGAACTACGGTTAGTGGAGGGGCAGACATATTGGATTCGAGTATACAATGATATGCCGGATAAGAACCTGACGATGGTAAGTGAATCTGGTGTATCTAAGCTCAACACTGATATCTGTAGCATTGGCATGGCTTGACAATGGCTGCGTCTCCATTTTCTGACGGGACACCATTAGCTAGTCAATGGCCGATCCCCCCTCTCTACTTCTTTGATTACGAAATCAATGTTCCACTCGGTATGGCAGGAACTTATTTCTATCACAGCCATGTGGGATTTCAAGCTGTATCTGCTACTGGGCCATTGATCATCGATGATTTGGTAAAACCATATCAGTATGATGACGAGAAGATAGTCTTCCTTCAAGACGTGTTTACCAGTGACGATACTACAATTGAAAACGGATTAGTTGCCAATCCTCTCCAGTGGAGTGGAGAGACGTCTATGATTTTAGTGAACGGGCGGGGTGGAGGATCTGCAAATGGAACAGCTTGTAATGCTAGTTTGTCTGTGATTGACGTTGAGCCGAATAAGACCTATCGATTGAGATTTATTGGAGCGACAGCACTTACTTTGTCTTCATTGGCATTTGAGGGCCATAGTGATTTAGAAGTGATCGAAGCGGATGGGTTAATACTTGGTGTCCTCTCGTCACTTTCTGGCTAATATTTTTTAGATCGTACACCCAGCCCCTCAATACAAGCTTTTTACAAATCGGTACTGGGCAGAGATACAGCGTTCTTCTTCACACTAAAGCCGTGCCTGAGAAGAGTCAATACTATATCCAAGTCGAGTCTCGCGAGCGTCCTACCATTACTCGCGGGTTCGCAATTCTCAATTATGGCGAAACCACTACGTCGAGCCCCAAGATCTACCCACCTTCTCAACCACCCCTCACGCTTCCCAATATTACCACAGGGTTCCTGGACTACGAACTTCGTCCCCTGGGTGCCTATGACGACTTCCCACAAGCACACGAAGTGACCCGGAGAATAACCATGACTGTCCATCAGCGCGTTGTTGGCCCAACAATCTGGGTAGAAAACTCCTATTCATGGACCGAAACCTTCCCCCAAGAACCCTACCTCGTCTCATTGTATAAAAACGACAGCATAGAATTTCCTTCCATGGCCCGCGCCATTGCCAACAACGGCCTCGACCCTATTACTCGCGCATTTCCAGCCCAAATCGGAGAAGTCCTTGAGATTATCATTCAGAATACTGGCGCTGATGCTGGTGGATTAGATGTCCATCCTTTTCACGCCCATGGAGCTCATTATTGGGATCTTGGCAGTGGAAACGGTAGTTATAATGCAGACGAGAATGAGAAGTTATGGGTGGGAAAGATCCCGGTTAAGAGAGATACGACTATGTTGTATAGATACGAGGATATTACTGTTAATGGCACGGATGCCGGCTGGAGAGCCTGGAGACTGAGGGTTGATGAGCCGGGTGTTTGGATGGTGCATTGTCATATTTTACAGCATATGATTATGTGAGTACCCTTAGCTTTCAACAAATAGAACCAATGCTAACGAATTCAGGGGCATGCAAACAGTCTGGGTGATGGGTAATGAGACAGAAGTTCTGAAGGTTGGTCGGCCAGATGTGGAGGGGTATTTGACATACGGGGGAAGTGTTTATGGGAATGAAAACCACTGGCCTGAAGTGGTGCATTTTCAAGATGTTAGGGTGGAATAAAATCTATTAAGGATTTGAAAAACACAATTGTAATTGTCAATCTCGTGTTTAGGTTTTGACTGTATAATTAATAAATTTTAGAACTTCTATTTGGTTAGGTAGCCAAAGTAAAGGCCTTATGGCCTACGGAAACTGAAAGGGCTGCATGACCAATGCCATTAGTCGCCGAGATCCTTATCCCCTAAGTCAGGGTGCTCCAATCTCAGCCGCCAATTTATTTTACATGGCCTAACTCAAAGACAAAAAATCCAGGTACGGAACAGTATGTAGACCCAAACGCTCTGTATATTCCAGTAGAATTTTTCATCATGGGAAGGTTATTTTATTATTATTCTCTGTATATTAGCTCGACTTGAGCACCCTTGCGTCTCTGAGTGCACTTTCAGTCGAGTATTACATATGGATTAACTGATCAGCAACTATACCATTTACGGGGCAGGGTGATCACCTAGTTCCCACCCCTCTATGGTAAGTTTTGGCCAACATCACCCACGACAAGATTACAATACCAGTCGGAACTCGGGATCTCGATCATCTCCATACCCGGCATATTGCGCATACTTTCCAACCTTTTTGTCTCGATTGACCTTCGCACAGTAAAGGACATTTGCAAGGACCCTGCATCTCGTCAGAACTCCATTCGAAGAAGCATGCAGATTAGGTTGGACTTACATGAACCAAGAGGCAACCAATAATCCCAGAATAACCGTATGTCCTAAGTGAAACTGCGGCTTATCAACATTTGGATAAATAAACGTGGCCACGAAACCTCCACAATTTGCGATCATTAACTGTAAAGCCGTTGTCGTGGCTCTCTTGTAATGCCCCGCACTATTGTTCGAATTCCAACCTAGCACACAGGGAACTCCGGAATACAATCCGGTAGCCATAAGAAAAGTCATTCCGTATTTTACTTTCGTGTGAGCAACAGAGATATTTGCAATTACGGCGTATCCGACGATGGCGGGAATGAGACAGAAGAGCATGATTACACCGCGAAGTTTCAAGTAATCGGAGATAAAGGAGACGATGACTGTGACCACGGCAGCAACAGCATATGGTATGACGGACCACAGTTGGGCCTGGTTGGCGGTATATCCGAGTTCAACGATAATTGTAGGGAGCTGAAATTGTTAGTCGCAGTAACAGGAAATGGGAGTGAGAGACGTACGAAAAGACCAAATGAGTAGAGACCAGCTAGAATACCGAAATACGAAAATGCGCTCAGCCACGTGGAGATACTGAATATTCCTCTGCCAACTTCTGACCACTTGAATACTTCACGTTGGTGATCCCTAGAGGGTTTTAGCATGCGTGGAGCCATTCCAAGGGGGACATACAAGCCATCTTCACGTAGTCTGGCAGGGACATCGACGTGTATTCTCATCCCTTGGAAAATTTTCTCTTCTTCTGAGAGAAAAATTGGACGTTTGAATACTATTTGGTAGCAAAAAGTATGCAATCATTCCAACCACCGCCGTCTAGAGATATTAGCCTCATTTCTGTTATCTTTATGATACACTTACGAACAAACCCTCAATGACGAAAATCCATCGCCAACTGCTTAATCCACCCCTAGTGCCGATTTCTGAAAGCCCCCTGGCAAGGAGTCCTATTCCAGTTAATTTTCTGCTTCGTTCATTCTATTCAGAAACCTACCCCCAAAAGCCCCACTGAGAGAAGCGGCGGTATAGAAAAGACCCAGTCTCAATGCCATCTCTCCTCTGGTATACATTTCAGATAGATACAGAACCTAGGGAAATTATCAACCCAACCTAACCATATACATTGAAGCAGTATAACTCACAATTCCAGGTAATAACCCTCCTTCTGTAATGCCCAAAACAGCTCGGACAGCCATGAATCCTGCTTTATTCTGCACGAAGCCGAGACACATAGTGACGATTCCCCATGCAATAGTCAACAACGGGAGCCATATCTTCGGCGAAATTTTCTTAAGCACAAGATTACTCGGGATCTCACTATTTGAAGGTTTAGTATCTTCCTGAATTTACAAGTCCAACTTTCAAAAATACACACGCCTAGACTTGTATGTACCCACCATGACAAAACAAGAAGATAAACACTCACCTCGCGATATAAGTAGCGTAATAAACCGCTAACCCAGTATCATATTGATTATCGTTCATCTTCAAACTCGTCTCCAGTTTGTAAGTTTTCGCATTCCCTACATTGGTGCGGTCGAGAAATGAACACAGGAACAATAAGGTTAGGACTGGCAGGATCCGGAAATCAAGCTTGAACAGAATCCGTCGAGTGAGTGCCGTATTATGAGTAGTTGGGACATTATCGCCGACAGGGAGTGTTGGCTTCTCATTATCCTCGATGTATTTCTCATCCAGGTCGTGGTCTTCTTTATGATCAAGAGATGCCATATTGCTATTGTTCCCAGGAGATTGGAACTGCAAGAACTGAAAGAATTGGCTCTGGACTGGGTATAAAGTACCTGGAAGAAAAGGAACAACGAGCTGGAGACTCACGTCAGATTGGTGAGACCTTGCAAGGTTCCCCGAGTCCAGCTGAAGGCGGGGGAGGGGTAAGACATGGGTGAGGCAGGGAGAGCTCTGTTTTGCGCCTGTTAATTGGTCCCGTCGGCCATTGTCTCTGTGTTACTTAAGGGATTTCGGCGATAAGTTTGTTTCCGGACGACATACATTGGTCAAAATGGCCATGAAAACGGATCAAGCTTCGACCGAACAGTCTGGTGTGTCCCAAGTTCAAAACCCTGCCACGTGATATGAGTGTTCAAAGATCTTGGAACGCTCGCGTCTAGCACAGCAATGGTTTGTTTTCAGGACTTGTCCCGCATTTTCCTGCCATTTTTGGAGATCTTACAGCTACCTATTTTTCCTCTTCCTGGCACTATTTCATCACATTCAACAGTTATACTCGGCAATTGGGCAGTTCGTGTCAGATTCCTTCCTGATTATAACAGCATGAATTCTCCAGATTCTAACTATAACGGCGGAAAACAAATGCGAAAATGGTCATCAGCTTAATTATTATTCCAGATTCGCGTCGTCTTATATCGGAGCATTGAATCACTTATTATTCCAGATATCCCCAACTCTTCACCTGTCGCGGAAATCAATCTCATTATCCTCAGACTCGGAGGAACTCATACTTGAATTAGTCAATCTTTGTAATAGCCGTTTCAAATACTCCTCACCTCAAGTGCTGGTCCTTCATTATCTGTTTGCAGTATCAAATTTCGAGGAAATTCTCAAACAGATATTGTTGTTAGCGATGTCCGAAGCGTTTTATTGGAATGATTTCAATGGATCACCAAGGACTCACAAGAAAGCTTTATTGGGTTTTTGTATAACCTAGATCCACTGTCTCCGATCATTATGAAAGTTTTTGGCGACGATTTCAATTGGCGAGGAGATTTGAGATGTCTTTTGGATAAGGAGCATAGTACGTATCATGTACGCCATTTGACGCCCTAAAGAAGTCGAACCAACGTTTTGCGGCCATTGTAGCTCCTTTATTACATCAAGCTTTTCGAGATTGCAAAAAATGGTACAGTGACCCCTTCAACAACGCCAGCATATCCAAAATCGAGGTCACCATTGAATCATCGGATTTCATTCTCGTTCTCGTTATAATTCAGAATCAAATATTTTAGTTTTTACAAAACGTATTGTTCTTCCAGATTTCTACCCGGAATCAGCGATCAGCTGTCAGTATTTCTTGCTGTATTGGCTTCATATCCTTCGGACCAAGCTGGAAGTTTGCTTCAAGGTGCGGAGCCACATACCATTATCAATGGCCTCACTTGATAGTTGACATGGGCATGTTAGACAATTTTGTCTTTAATAAATTAAATTTCAACTTCTAAAGTCAATGCTGATCTTTGGTAATTTGTACAACTTCTGCAATCACTTCTGCGAATTCGTTGTTCTTTCCTATAATCAATCTTGGTAGATTACTGTCAAAGCCGCATTGCAGCTTCTCGCTTGTGGTGGATCTATTGACACAACTTATCCTCGCTTTCGAAGAATCAATTTATGAGGCAACTATATTCAGACAAATAGTTCGGTTCATTGCTGTTAAAGGTCAGAAGTCTGAAAAGACTGACACCTAGGTTGATTGATTGAGGCAATTAAATCCTGAAGATGCTGGTTTAAGTTCTATTTAGGTCCCTTAGATATATGTAGGGTCCGGTCTACAAAAAGACAAAAGGAATTCGGAAGGCAGATTTGACTCGATTCCTGCCCAGCTTTAATTCTAACTCATTCCACCTTTGTCCGGATCACCTGAAAATGATCCGGATACGAGCTCCAGTATGTGTCCAATTGAAAAAGATGGGGATTTCGTGTACAGATTTGGAATAAAGCTAACAACTAAGTCCTATGTAGGGCCATTGCTTTAGTGAGACTCCATGGGTCCGTTGGAACTTTTCTTTTTCTTTTTTTGGAAGTCTCACCCCACTTTATAACCCCATGGGACCCCACTGCATACACTGACTCTTGAATTGCTATGATTTCTTCTATCCAACCTAAGCTTCAAGGATATTCAAAAAGTTAGGGGTGACATAAGAAATAGAATATGACTTCGGGCAATAATAAATTTGCATGGTTGATTTTGGAGTGTTCATCCAAGCAGAGCCGACGAGCCAGAGTACAGTGGTTATATGAAGGACTGAAGACGGACTTACAGTATCAGTCAATCGCTTCCTAAACCGGTTATTTATCTCAAATCCTATGCTAAAACTCGAGTGCCATAGGTGGACCATGTTAGGGTCTTCATACGGTTTAAATACTTGATTTCAACAACGTGGGCCAGTTAGCTGAGTGGCATGCGGTAATAGAACAACTTCTTACAAAGTAAAGGAGTTCGTTTTATTTTTATCTCTGAGATCAGAACCGGTATACAACCATATTTAGTAATTTGTCAGAATCGTAATTTTATTTTCATTCCTTGCAACCAGCCTGATGCGGGGATATCTCCTGTCTATCAAATGTTTAATTAAGGTTATGCGATGAAGTCCCGCCTCATAAAAGCTTAACTGAATGAGAAAGGATTCTGATACGATCAGTTATACATGGGTGAGCTGAAATGTAAAAAGTACTAATACGGCGCAGCCTCCTTACATGCGCAGAACCATGATCAATACTCGAGAAAGAGGAATTAATGCTCGTCGTGGATCTGCGTAAGCTCACAAGACTTCATTAGGGAACAAGCCAGAGGAATCGATCCCTGTGCGCAATGAAGCCGCACCAGCCGATTCAAGGGTATGATACAGTATAAAAGTCACCGGCAACAAGTGCTTCGAATAGTGCTTCGAGCAGATCAAAAACCCATCTACCTATCTTCCTGTGCTTCACTTCAACCTTCTCCAAATATCACATCTTCACTCCAGTCAACCAACCAGTCATGCATTTCCTCCCCACTCTCGCCCTCGCCATACTTAGTGGCTATCTGGCATCAGCATCAGCGATCCCAACATCCAATCTAGAGACCCGTGCTACACCCGCCGTCTGTTATGACGTCTGTAACAATGGTCAAATAGAATGGAATGAGACTGGAGGTGCTGGTGCTTGCAATGCAGGCTCTGCATTCCTGTCCGATAAAGCTGGGTGCCAAGCATGCGCAGCAGCACATGGAGGAGATACAAGCTCTTTCCCAGTCTACAACAACTGCTAGATTTGGCCGTGGTGATACTATATATAGTACCTTTAGTCCGGTGAAGGTAACTGTACTCACTTCTTCTCTTGGGGAGACTTCGCTGACTGAATATTCGAGTAGCTAGCTGTTGGCTAGAAATATAGGGGTAGTTAATTCGAAAATTTTAGGATGGTTTGGAGGACTTTAAGGGTTTTGGATCCAGGACATGATGTGTATAGTCATTTGCTTGCTTGTTGCTGTCCATTAGTCGAAGAATTCAGTACGAATTGAGTGATTGCTCAGTCCGAGATTACTTTCTGGTGTATTTGAGTGCCTTCAAAGCCCAGTGATCCAGAACCCAGTCCCATTTAACCACCCCCTATTCGAAATTTAAACGAATGATATCCACAGAGCATAAGAGTAGTAAATAATGCAAGACGTGGAAGTTGCCTGGCATGTAACACATAGGATTTATAACTTCATTGATCGACTGGTAGACGATGATTTGATCACTCACGTTTGTAGCGCATGACGATTTGGATTATCCAGAATTTCTACTTCGATTGGAGCATCAGTCAATTAGCTCGATAATTGAACACTAAGATCTGGTGTCCTGTAATAACTGTGTTATGTGTTACGTTGAGCTGTATTATATCACTTGATGTTCAATTAAAAAATATTTTATTAATCCTCTCAAGATCCATGTTACGATCGATTTGCCATGTGTGTGATATTGTTGCTGTTGGTCTGATTGTCTTGGTGAGGTTTCTGTACTGTGCATTTCTCGTGCCTGATTAGTTGTCATCTCTAGTCTCTGACTCAGAAATCTCCTTTTTGATGCTCTTAGCACTGGCGAAGTGCCTCCTTCTGTCTTGCTTCTTCAGATACACGTCCCACACTCGTCTTTATGAAACCCTCCCACGATGCTTGTTTTGAACTCTACTGCTGCCGCTGTCTTTCCTTGTCTTCATATCCCTGATTCTCTGATTCTTTTTGTTTTATATTTCTTGTCGAAGCTCACAAGAATGATCCACTTGCAGATGCCGGGGGTGAATTTCCAGTGCTTTGCTTGGTCCTCATGTTGTCTCTTTCCCAAGACGCTCTGGCCCATTCAGTTTGCTCCAGCTCTTGCTGTTCTTCAAATAGATCCTTTTGGAGCTGGCGATGGCTCCCATCTTGGTTCTGACTTTCGAAACATTGGAGAAGGTTTTGATTGTGCGTCGTCTCTGGCCATATGCAGCACAACTTCTTGAAATCTGTGAGGCATTCATATGGGCATAAACCTAGCAGATATTAGCACTGTTATCAGTATAAGTTTGACAACACACCAAACAGTGAAGATATACCTTTACAAAAGCCTCTGCAGATGTACTACCCGGGTTCTTATCCGGATGATATTCAAACGCAAGCTGATGAAAGCGTCTCTTGATCTCCGCTTGTGTTGCATTTACATTCAGTCCAGGGATGTCGTAAAAACTCTGTTCTAGTAAGGAATATTTTTGCTTTGTCCTGCCTACATCTCGAAATTTATAGCTGAATATGAGCTGAGAACCATGATATGGAAGGTTGTATGAGGTGAGTCACAAAAGGAATACTTTGCTGTGACAAGATCAAGCTTGCCTATTAATTTGCAGGACTTTGTTGTCCTGTTATGTATGAATTTTGATGATTATTTATGGATTGAGAAAAGAGTCAATGAGGTTGATGAAGGCATTGAAGGGAGGATGATGGAGGATGACCAATCTACCAGTTATAGGATATATTAAATGCTTCACGCTAAACCATTTCCAAGTGAATTGACGTCCAATATTTGTCACTTTCTTTGGATTCTGTAAATTTTCTTCAGTTTACAAACTGATGGTCAATAAATAGGACTAAGCGAGGTGTTGCTATAGGCCTTGGAAGTATGCTTATTAATTTATTTCTACTCTTCCCCACCTGTTCCATCTTCCCCTTTTTACATTTATCTCCTCCTCTTTATTCAGTGCTGGAAATTATTCTTAACCAGTTTTTAGTCCCTATTTAGCCCACTTCACTTCGGTAGCCTATCTTCTATATCTACTATTAGTCGATTTGCATAAAATACATGACGCATATATATTCCAATCAATCCCTATTGACACTATAACTAATAAATCAAATGGAAGAACATATGCAAGGCTAAACTTATTTTACGCCCCTTCCTTAAACCCGATTAAGCCTGGAAAAAAAAAAAATATTCAGCCCTCATCCACGACCGATGCCATACAATACACGCATAGAACCTAACAAGCAATTTATGCGTCCATAGTTACTAACTGCTTTTTCCTAGTCAAGATTATGAATTCAATGGGCAGAGTTTATGTCTTTGTAGAAGATTGCTGCCGACTAGAAAGGAGTACCTTACACAAATCTTGAGTCAGCAGAGGTTGTGTTATGATATGATGGAAATATGGTATATAAATGGTATAAAAATGAGTGGGAGAGCAAGATGGAATGGCACATAGAGTAAATACTGAGCAAAGGAGGTGGTAAGACTTAGCATCAGGCAATGCTTTTCAACAATGCTGATACTACTCTCTCTCAGTGGCAACTTTCTTCATGCAAGGCTTTAACATTAAGGTTATCAGAGCACATTTTGTAAGTGGCTCAAAATTTTAATTCATTTTGTAAACCTTCTAAGTCTTCGGTTTGCAGTCATTGGATTTGGATTATTCTTTCCAGTCTGATTCGGTGCCATACTATATAACTCGAGTGCAAAAGTTGAAAAGGAGATATTCCTCGTGAGCTGCAGCTGAATTTTTGAGAGTTCTTCAAAATAGTATACGAAATAATTCAACCAATCTGTATAGGTGACTAGTTGGCCGCTGGCCATTCTCATGGGTGGGCCGTTCTGGAACTGGTATGCCTAAGTAAAGTATTTGTCATTAGCCACAAGTCAATAATATTTATTGTTAACAACATTTGGGCTCATATATATCCCAACTGCCGATACCATGTGACAGGCCTTAGGTGTCGCCCGTCAGACCAAGAATATGCTGCATTTAGTAATTGATTTTCGAAATAATCTAGAGTAGTTGTGTTGTATTAAAATTGACTGGATATGTATTTGTTGGTATAAATTTATGGGTCACCTGGTGCCAATAAGCTAATCGCCAGGGACATGGATTTTGAGGATATAAATACCGTTGCTGTTGTTCATCCGTAGCTCTTCAAGACAATATATTTACACCTGCATAAGTTACTAGAATAAGTAACAAAATCTGAAAAGTACGGTGTTGCATCTTATGCGATAAGTGTGTAATATCGACAGTATTTGAATTTGATTGAAGCTCGAGGAGCTTTAAGTGACAGCACGGACTCTATTATATAGTACTGTATTATATGTAACGTGGAGATCCCTAACCAAAAGCGATTAAAATTGGAAGAGATAATGAAAATAAATTGATATCCTCATCTATAGATATAGATTGCGGGGTAGCCAACTGTTGAAGTCTCGGCAGTTGTGCATTGAATCCCAATTTATGCTCATGCTCTTAAGCACGAATATATTTTATAACATGTAAAACACTCCCATCTTGACTCTATTTCTTCTATGTAATTTGATATGTTGTGCATGTATTGACCACAGAACGATTGAACTATTCAAGATGCAACTCAAGTTATTCCTTACCAATGCGCTCCTCACACAAGGCATCTATGCCGCTCAATCTGTGCTGCGTTTTGGGTGCTCACAGATCGTAGTTGAGCGCCTTGACCCGTGGGTACTGCTGATAGGATGAGCAGACAGACAGTGCTGACCTGAATAACTAGCCTTGTCAACCCAGGAGACAATCCTTCACCGCATGTTCACCAGGTATAATACGAAATACTTGTGCATCACTTCCTTATCCACAATGTGCTGACATCTCTCTAGGTCGTTGGAGGGGTATTTAAGATTGCTTCGCTTTTATTTCTTTGGACTAATGTCTAATAGAACGCGTTTAATGTCTCTATTCCAGAGTCGGACGTCTCGCAGATTGCAGACTGCACTAGCTGTAGCTTCAACGAGGATTTATCCAATTACTGGACCGCAAACTTGTATTTTAAGGCTCGTAACGGAACTTACAAGCGTGTCCCCCAGATTCCTAACCGTTATCTCGATGGGGAAGTCGGCGGTATGACTGTTTACTATACTTCCCCATATGATGGTTCAAGTGTCACTGCCTTTAAACCGGTAGGTTGGGCTATGTCTAAGTAATCTTCCTCTGAGGATCTCGGACTAATACTGCCATTAGGGTTTCCGCATGCTTACCGGCAACGTGTCCCAAAGGGCCACTGGAGGCATTACCCAATGGAATGCTATTTGCTTCCGATGCTACAATGCGCCGAACTTTGGAGGGGATAATTTGGCCCCTTGCTCAGACAGTACCGTCGATTCTGTGAGTTTGCCAAGCAAGGCGTGTGCGGGCGGTATGCGTACAACAATCAGATTTCCAACGTAAGTTTCTGTTACCCCTCTTAACCTCTAAGGACTGGCACAAATATTCCTCTTAGCTGCTGGGACGGCGTCAATCTCGATAGCCCAGATCATACAACTCATGTCTCCTACCCTGCATCGGGAACATTCGAGACGAATGGTCCCTGCCCGTCCACTCATCCAGTCAAGCTTCCGCAGCTAATGTTTGAGGTCGTCTGGGATACAACTTCATTTAACGACCCGTCGTTATGGCCAACTGATGGTTCTCAGCCATTTGTACTTAGTATGGACGACAAGTAAGTTCTTTTCCCTAAGACTTTTAGTATTTCGTTTTACTGAACCACTACGCAGCACCGGCTACGGTCAACATGGCGACTATGTCTTCGGCTGGAAGGGGAGTGCACTTCAGAATGCCATGAATGCTGGTTGTTTTGGAGCTAGTTGTAGTGCCCTTACAACTCAGGCTTTCACTGATGCCAACGCATGTACTGTTCCAAATACGGTCAATGAGCAAGTCGATGGATGTAAGTCAATGCCACTCTGTTTTGAATCTATTAAAGGAGTTAAGCATTAATTATTCTCTTAGGGCTTCCGACCCTCCCGGGTATGAGCATGTAATTGTTGGAGTATAACACTGCAATAATATATTATCTAAATTTCAATTGCCCAGTGAACTAGTTGAATGAAATAAAATATATTCATATTTTTCTTATCTAACCTTTGTGGGAAAACAATGCATATTGACTATCAAGAGAATGGAGTATATAACTAAATGACTAAGTAATTTTTCGTGAAACACTAAAACGAGGCCAGAGAGCGCTTCCTCATGATCGCCACCTAGGCCCTACAAATCCATTTCCATGAGATCCATTCAAGGTACTATAGATGATGGATAACTATCACAGTCTACACTGCTTGGTGTTTACTTTTACGCAACACGAAAGGAGATACGTGCTAATTTTAAAAACGAATATATGTCTTTGCTCGCAATTTTGGATTGGGCGCGAACCAAACCCAGACACTAAAGCAGTTTGTTTACTGTCTAGACGCCCTTAGATCATAGGTCCTATGTACAGCAGATGATACGCCACTTTCGTTCAAATTCCAGGAAGCCATCTAGATGGAAGGAGCGCCAAAACGAAACTGCCGAAACTGGAATAAGTTCACATAGTATTGACTCGCTATGGTGCGAACGAGCCTCGATCGGATACACTCGATGAATTCATGTTCCGTCCTCCAGGCTCTCCATATAATAGCATTGTCAAGCAAATCCAAGCGCAGGATAACGAGTAGTTGGATAAGCGTGGGGTATTGTAAGATGACGAAACGGAATAATGGGATTCGGGTAATCATGTAATTGAAGTCTAAAGTACCAAAGAAGGGGGCTGGAATGGAGGATATATGTGGGAAATGAGGTCGAAATAAAGCTAGTCCCATTGAGCACGCCTGTGTGTAATCCCGGCTGAAAAGATATCTTAAGTCTATATAATGGAACTAGGTGGTCGAAAGAACATTGTCAGTTATAGCATTAGATTCCTTGTTGTCAAATAATAGGTTTACATGATCCGTAGCTTATATCACACTATGAACCAAATGGGATATGGAGGGAGACCCGAGATTGGGGTCGTAGTAGAAATAACTTCAAACAGTGCATTTAACTACACAAAAAGAGAGCTAGTCAGATCGCCAAGACGTCTCTTATTGGGTCTGTTTCACTGCGAACTCTAGAATAGCCACCCCATCCTCCATCCATGCTGCATCTTGGCGGTCCCACGACATTTCCCTGGGTCCCCCATTTTGTTCCAGTCTCAAGATTTTGTCGATATATCAGAACCGCAGTTAACTAAGCATGACCTCGTGGGCCTAGGGGTTGTAATCTGATTACTAATAATCATTGAGCTGGGCTTGGTAAAGGAAGCTCTGCGTTGTGTTGCTTGCGTGGCTCTTCTGCTAAATCTCTCTATAATTGTTTTCTTGGCCTAGTTTTGCCGCTATATAAATCCCACGACAGCCAACAGGCATATTGGGAACCGTATTCCGTTAAAGCATTTTTGCTGCCGAGATAATTCTACTTTGCTTTGCTCGCTTATATAAAATTTTCTGCAACTTGAATAAAGCTTGGTATAAAATTTCCCCTAATATATTTTTATATCTACACGATTTTTAAATGCAGCATTGACCCTTAATTACTTTTGTCATCCATTGTATCACATTTCCTGCTTCCAATTAGATACGCAATAAAACTCAACCAAACTCCAGAATGCCACGGCGGAATCCTTGCGCGCGCTTTGTCTTAAAACACAGCTTTCAATTTCAAAACCATATCTTCAATAATTTCTCCCGGTAGAAGGGACACACCAAGGTTTGCTTAGTCTGCGCTGTTCTTTGAGTTCATGTCTTTCGTTGAAGCGAGATTTCCGCTGCTAAATAGCCCAATAATACTGGGTTTTCAGGGCATGAATGCAAAGAATTAGGGTTTAGGGCGTGCAATGTTGGCTATTATCATTTTGAGTGGACTCTATTGTTGTGAAAGCTTTTATAATTCAAAATAAGTTTTACTTGGTAGGAAAAAGTCAACTGCATATATATTGCCTTATATATCTATTCTTGGAATTGAATGTTTCTCTTCAATTCAAAAATATAGAAAAATAATAGAAAGCTATATTAGAATCTAATTCCGATCATCAAAATTCCTGCGTTTCTTATAAATGCTTCGTTGCGCCTGCATCAATTGTCTCGATATCCACATTATTATCAAGTTGCTAGCGTCCTTCCCAACTGATTTATAGACTAAGTACCATCCCTAGGTCCTCTTTTCAAGTGCTTCTCTTTTATCGGCGGCAGCGAGGGATCTACCACAGTTCTTGAGAGCTAAGATTTAAAAATAATGTATGTCATACCCCCTCCTTGAATGACTGCGACTACAGTTGGTAATGTATCGTCTTCAAATTAGATAGCAAGAAGATATAACAGTAGCTGCGGGGAATCTTACAAGGTACTGAAAATGGAGCAGAGGCAACTAGGGTGGCGGAGGCCACCAAAGGGAAAGGAGGAACTTAATTTCCGTTTTGGTGGTTTGGTGTTTGAGCAGCTAAAGGACACTTGGTTTGTGAAGAATAGCGATAGAAGCTGATTGAGTTGAAATTCTGACAGGATATTTAGGATCTTCAATAATTTCTAGTAACGCCTCATAATTCTCGCAGAGTAGGACCACGACCAGAAGCAACATCGGCTCTTGGCCTGTTAATTGTGTTTAATTTCCTGATACGAATTGTTATATTGCAGATGTAGGCTATATCCTGTTCAACTAAACTATTACAGATAGTGACTCACCTTTCAGAAGAAAACGGGTTGGTCTTTCGGGCGAACTGTGGATCCGATAATGACTCTACGGGGGGTCAAAAAGAAAAATTACCAATGATCTACAATTTTGAGACACCATACTGCATATACGATGTACCACCCAATAACAAATAGAGATACATTATAAGCTGACCGGTTCTTTGACGTGATAGAATTTATCTAGTGACCACAGTGTAGCAAGCTCAGACATGCTTCAATGTAACCATAGCTTATCTTGCACTATTGTCAAATAACGAGTTCTTAGTGACAACCTCGCCTCATTCATGGTTTCTTGATTCTGAACGGTTTCTATATTGGTTGTGTCAATAGCTCATATTTATATTATTTCCACCCCCACTCCCCTAATAGACTGTCTACAAAGCCACTTTACTCAAATTAAAATAGGATACGTTTCGTCACGATGAACAAGCAGAGGAGTTTATATTCGCTACTTGAGGATGAAGAGAAATATGCTTCCAGTGAGCAGTCCGAAGATGAAATAGCTCTTCAACGAAACCTCGAAAATATTTCTCGAGTAAACAGAAAAACCTGGTTTGAGCGGAAATTCTTCTCTAAATTCTCCGGCTGGGTTTCTATCGTCCTTGCTGTCCTCATAACAGTGCCTATCACTGTCCTTGTATCTCAGTGGCTGGGTATCGGAAGCAAGACCTCTCTTGATCAAACAATGGCTTGGTGTATGTATCTCGATTAGGATGCAGTCATTAGTCATGCTAATAGTAAAAAGCCCCAGTGATGGAATGCATCTCTCTACCCTTCCATCGGCAACAGATTGATTCAAGACTTTATCCTGAGCCAACCGATCCGACAGCAATCTATCAAGCCCCCCCTAGCCCTGAAGTCGACAAAGCCTGGAACCGTATCGGTGACAATATGATTTTCGGAATCAGTAGAGAAGAAGTCATTCGAGTCGGCAAAGATCCTGATATGATCTTGAAAGTGAATCCTGAGTGGGACGAAATACCTTCAGACCTCTACATGGCTGAAGTCGACGTCTTCCACCAAATACACTGTCTCAACTCCCTGCGAAAAGCTCTTATAACCAATTATGACCATTATTGGGGATCTCGGTATGGTTTTGAGCCTCCTCAAATTTTCGACACACATCTCCGTCATTGCCAGTCCATTCTTTTGCAGAGTATTATGTGCCATTCGGACCTAGAAGTTATAACACATATCTGGCAGGAGGATCAGTCGATTCCGTACCCCGACTTTGGAGTTAACAAGCAATGTCGCGACTTCAATGCCTTGCTGGAGTGGAAAGAGGCGAATGACTTGTTTGATTCTCATCATAAATTCAATACCTACAAAAAGCCTGAAGGTGCAGTCGCTGCTCCTTCCGAGCCTTATTCTGAGCAGGCAACGGGTAATGCTACGGGCTTCAAACATGGCATTGCAACCAAAGAAATATTTGTAAAAGGATGCAATTCATAATAGGAAGGCTCGCTTTGGTCTTCATATCTTTATTCAGGGTCGATAAGAATAGCACCAGATGATATTATGTATAAATTAGGAAAATTCAATGTTTATCTATCACTTAAACTATCTTTTTACTTTGCATAACATACTAGATCTTTAATATTTTGCTTTGAGTTATCTTATATCCATTGGATCTCAATCTTAAAGTTTTAGAAATATATTTTAATAACATTTGTATCCTGCTCCTTGTCAGTTAAATTGACCAGAAACAATAGAAAGCCCATACAGCTTACTCCCCATGCATTGGCAAACTAAAATAAAGATACAATTTACGTACAGACACAACTTACATCCTAGTATATAGTTAGATACTTTACGTGAAAGATTACTTCACACCAATCCCTTTCTCTTACCACAGCAGTGAGATAAAACATCCTTGACTTCAAATCTCTCGTGACACCAGCTCGTATTGATAATTAGTCTCGAGCCATGCCAGGCAGGCAAGCATACTTGAAGTCAGATTGTGGGTATCATAGAACTGTGATAAGGAAATCCCAGTCATTTTACCATGATGCCATAATTAAACCTAGTACATCTATTGTTCTGCTTCGTTTAGTGTCATGTTATTTTTCTCTTCTCAGTGGCGTAGAGTAAGCTTTTAACTCCTGTTGACCAGTGTATGCTTCTTCGGAAAATAGACCCATTTCAGCAAGATCCCATGAAATCGAAAAAAAATTAGCGATGGGTTGCTCGAGTACTTTAGACTACCATAGTATTAGTCTATCTATCAGTCAATTAATTTGCAGAACTATTTATATCTCCAAAGATTTTCTCCATAAAGTCAGTTCTTCTCTGTCCTGTGTGTTAATCTCCTCTAATCAAAGCATTTCTAATTAATTTGTCTACTGGCTTTTTCAGACCGATTGATTGGATATCTTCCCATGCTCGGCTTGGTAAGTCGCATCTCTAAATTTCATCAAAATGATGATGGTACATGTAGTTCCCTATATAATTCTCTATATTGTCAGTTAGGATTATGCACAGGCGTGCTCAATGGGACTAGCTTTATTCCGACCTCATTTCCCACATATATCCTCCATTCCAGCCCCCTTATTTGGTAGTATAAACTTCAATTACATGATTACCTGAATCCCATTATTGCATGACACATATATGCATGATTAGATCCATTAGCAAGCTATGCCCTAAACACGGGATATTCCTAGCCGCCTCTGGAGAATGTTGTTTCCACACATACAAGTTGTATGGATCCGTGGAATATTAGAATGTGAGATATCAAAATAAAAAAAATGTATAAAGTAAAATACGGAATGTGGGATATGTAAATTATGAAGTATGAAATATTGAAATTTGGGATGGTGATTATATATAACTCTTTATAACAAGAAGTTTTTCATTTGAGGCTCTTCATCCAACATACAACAAGTACTTGCCAAACCCCCACTTGATTCTCCACGCCTTGCCCTCAATTTCTTGATCAAATTCTCAACCAGAAGCTGTCATGACCGTCATTGTATGCACGTATCTGAGTTTCCCATTATCCAATCTGAACTCATGACTATCTGGTATGTTTCCCATAGACACAAAATTGCAAAGCACACTTGCAGTCCCCATTTCGACATCAACTACATATCTTCTATCGGTATTGTTCATTGATGGACTCGCCGTTGGAATCCCAACATCACATGAATCAGTCGGCGAACCAGTGCCTGTGTAGGCGCTCCCCTCCAGTCTATCGCATGGCTCTCCCCATGGGACTACCGCAGAAGCATTACTCCAGAGGTCCAGGTATTGATCAGCGGCATTCTGAAGATATGTATAGTTTGATTGATTGGCAGTGGGAAGGAGTGACCAATCCTCGAGAACGACGTAGTGAAGGGTTTGCGTTGCATTAAATGCCCAATCTCCGGTGCTGCTTACAACAGAATCCACCAAGGCCGGGGTCAATGTCCCATTTAAGCCGACATTATGATGTATCTGTGTCCCGATAACATATGGCTTGCTGGGGTTGGTTACAATTACTTCTGTGTATGTTGCGCATGATGTAGTGTCGATATCAGTCTTGTTATGGTCAATTTTTAAAGCAGTGCCGAGCACACCTGCTGTGAAAGTGCTAGCTGCATTGTTTTGACGGTAAGATGCGTTATTGAAAATTGGAGAGAGGATGCCGCTGGATTGGGATTGCAAGTAGGCGTCCGCAGTGGATTGAAGGTCGCTACGTGTGCAGTCTGTATGGACGAGGGGAGCGAGGGTGCTGATGGCTAAGGCTATAACAAGAGTAAGGTGAAACATAATCAATTCTGATTAGTGATATATTGCAAAAGGTTATATGGCGGGACTTTTTCTTGAATAATTTTTAGTTGTGAAGGGCGTTGCCATGATTATATTAGATGTTTCTCTCCACCATGGGACTGGACTTCTGGGGCATTAAAGCATCTGCCGTTCTCATGTATATGAGAGGGCTTCTTTAAATTGGAAATATATGCACCCCGCATTTTGAAGATTGTTATATGGTGGTTCTCTAAATCTATTGTATCGGTAGTTGAGAACTCTGGCGGGGCTGTGATTTTGGCTAAATTCTCCCTAATTGGGAAATTTGAGGAATAATTCGGCATTGTTATTGCTGATCGCTATCTGACTTACGTGAAATACACAATGAAGAATTGTTTGTTGTTTGGTAGTCCTAGTGGAGATCTTCAGTAAGTGGAGCTTACTAGGCCAAAAAAATATGGTTGAAACTATCAAATTCTGTGTGCCTATAGTATGCCTTCTCTATTTTTCGAACTGCCGGAGTGGCGTCCATTCTTGAGAAGTTTGATGGATCCATTGTGTGAAAAACTCAAATCAATTCCGTCATGAAATGAATTTCTTCACTACCTCACCTAGAAGATAACTAGTGTGACTACAATGCATGAATGGCAATTGGAAAAATGTTTCAATGTCATTCGTTGCTGTTCTACTCAGACAATATTTGTTTTAATTAATTATACATTAATTTCAGATACTAGAGCAACTGAAACCTGGCAAACAACCAGTTCAACGTCATATTTGATACATGCAAACTTTCAAACCCCATGGCTCTATATGTCATAGTTCCGTTAATCAATTATCAGAAGGAACTAACCACCGACCTACTAGAGGTGAAGCAAATTGAAATTAGTAATGGAGTGCCCCTAGAGTAAAACAGATACTGCCATAATTTTCTTGCATCTGACTACAAGCATAAGCTTAAGCGGCGAGAGCTCAACATTGGAAAAGGGTATATTCTCAAGCTTTACTAAGCTTGATACTATGATTCAAAACATATGTAACCAGAAGATCCATTTGGTTGGCTGCAAAGAATTGACCTGGGCTAATAATCTACTAGCGTTGCAAATGGAAGTAAAAATTGAAATTCCGCCATGCATGACGAGTACACTGAATTCGAGGCATATCTACTGATAATGACTAGTAATTACCTGACGAGGCCCTTCTTTGCTAATTCTCATTGCCCTGGTTGCCTCCAAGATTTGTGTTAACTTTCTGCATGCTCTTTCAATACCAGGCGGCGTAGCATATTATTTCTGTTATATAAATAATTGCCAGCAAACTTCCCATACTCAGTCTGGCAAGGTGAAGTCCTTGTCACGTGAGTGGTGAAATTACGGGAATGGACATGATTCAGCTCTTTAAAGGAGTGGGAGAAGGGCTTATTGAGTTGAAATAGGGGGAAATGTGGCTCCACAGCCTAGTGTCAATGAGACACCTCTCCTAATCTGTCTTCTCGGGTTATGTTGTGAAGAATAACGTGGGTGATTCCAGCTTTCATTTAGACCAGCTCATAGTGACAGGAGACTCGGCTGGCTGATAGTGATTTAACTTTCTCCTCAGACCCTAGTTCGTAAATCTCTGTTCGCGGTTAGATTTTCTGCCCACCTTCCTCCACGCCGGTATCAGAATAACCTTGCCTCTATTCTAACTGCCAATCCATCATTATTTACATTGGGGCTAGCTACAGATGCAACATATATATTTAGAAGGTAAATAGCAATCCTCAGCTTTGTTCGAATGCAGGAGCTTGAATTATTCGCAGCTCTCTAACATCAAAATTTCAATTCAATACATTTTATTTGACGTTTATTAGCATTGAAGAAACTAGTCCAGAACAGCCATAACTGGCTTTAGCCAAATCTTCGCAATTTATCACTCTATCTGCGGTATATAAATAATTCCTCTTCTAGAATCGTTTGACGGTAGATGAGGAGAATGAAATATTTATAATGACGAGGATGATCTTTCTCGTCTTCTCGAAATTAAATTCTCGCTTTAACTGAAATCCGAGACTCTGCAAACTTCTTAGAACAGCACCATTGGAATATTGTAGGAGAATGTATTAGCTTTAGATGTTTGCAGATTACTCTAAGATGGTGTGATATTTCTTTCTCCCATAAACAGAGTTTACACCTGTGCTGATTTGCTCAAGTGCTGGTAAAACATTATTTTGGCTCGAAACTCTTACGGAACTTCGAAAGTTGGGCTTGAACAATCTCGACAATCCGAATCATATTAAAAATGCCGTTATAAAATTATCAAAGAAAGGGTATTCACCAAAGCTAATGGAAATATGCATCTAGGATGATAAATTCAAGGTATTAAGATTGAGCGAAGCGCATGTATTAGGGAGTATGTAGAATAATGTAAACTCTTCTAATTGGGGAGATTTTTCAATTTTTCAAACTGCTGTGATATGTTGGTTCATAAAATCAAACCCCTAACATTTAAAGATTAGATGTATACTCCGGAGCTATTTAGAAAAGTGAATATTGTGACGAGCACCATACTAGCAAACGGCAAAGCACATGGCGTAACATAATTCAGCCCTACATTTTAAAGAGTGTGAAGACAATGATTGCTGGACGAGGAGACAGATTATGGGGTGACCACTTGAGGTCCTCGTTTCCTTTTCTGGATTCCCTTTCCCGTGTCCTTCTTTTCAGACTGCTTGTCATGGGAGACTGCTGCTTGTCGTGTACATTTGAGGGCTGCTATTCGACTGCTTCTACGAAGTTCGGATTTGTTGAGGCCTTCTTTTTGGGTGGCAACTCGGGAACTCTTAGGAGAAATGGTATTTTCAACAACACCTTGAATTTCCAGTGTAGTATAAATCCCATCGCCTTGGGTGGTCTCCGCAGTATCTACATGCTGCGATGTGCGTGGCGAGATTGCTGTCGGACTTTCAGCAAAAGAAGAAATTGGTGATAGAGGTGATGATAACGAAGGGGAAAGTGGAAAAGGAGATATTTGTTTATTTGTGGATACAGATATCTCCAGTTCTTGAGGGCTGCAAGAATCTTTGGAGGTGCCACCAGTCTCAGCCACTAGAGGCATAGTGGTTGGCTCGAGAGGGAGAGATGACACTACTGTTGTTGGTGTGGGAGGAATCCCTTTCGTATCAGGACTCCTAATCTGAGGATCTCCGCCAGCATATAATCCTTGAGAATATCCATCAGCAATGGCCGGCTGCTGGAGACCTCTGCTTTGCCTCACAAATGTCTGTCTGGTGGATGACAACTCTTGTAGCTCTGAACTTTTTAATGCAAGCAAGGTTTGATCTTGCTCTGACTCGAGTAAATCCTCGGAGGTCTTCTTAACATATGCAAGACCTGCCCTAACAACTTGAAGAAAAGCATCCATAAGAGGGAATTCGGAATAGATATGAGCTTGTTCTGCGTATAAATTGAGGCTGGGGAGATGGTCTTGGTCGTTCGTTGTATAGGTACCGCGGTGTGACAGCTCAAGATTCTCGTCATCGGCATTTATTGCAGTAATAGATGAATGATAGGATGATGCATTTGGTGATTTATGGGAGTACATGCGAGCGATTGGAGCGATTGGAGCAACAGGATGGTATAGTGGGGAACTTGGTGAGTATTTTGGCCCGAAGGGTGAGATAGGGAGGTCGAACGGAGCAGCTGGGGAGTACTCTTGAGGGTTGGGCCAGCAAAGAGATTTGAGTGGGTATATCGAGGATAAAGGGAAATAGTGGGGAGAGCTAGGTGAGTAAGTCGGTGATTTGGGTGAGTGAAATGGTGAAGTTGGGGAGTATTGAGGGTCTCGGTTGATATCGACTGGGAAGAAAAATCTCTGCGCATCAGCAATAGTTGGAAAGATGTGGAGACTATCCTCTGAATTTTCGAGCTCTTTTATAATTCCTTCAAAGTCGGAGCGATATTCGGTGATAATCGTGTCTAGACTATCTTGCCTGCCGGCTTCGAACTCATTGATAATTGCGTTGAATTGCCGGCGGTAATCTTCAATCATCACATCTAACTTCTTGGGTCTATCCGTAACAATTTCAGGCCCACGCACAACACTCTGGGCTATTTTTCCAACTTCGGCATCTATGTCCAAGCTGCCTGAACTATTTCCGGCAATTTCCTTTCGTACAAATTCGGGATTATTGTTATCGTATGCCATCTCATCGATTATCTCAATAATTGAATCCAAATCGTACTCCTCGGCTTCGTCATGTTCGACCCTAGAAGAACTCATGGTTGAAACAAAAGATCTAGTCCTGGTAGGTGATCTTCAGATATAGCAAATTTGAATTGCAGTGTAGTAGAGTGGTAGAATGTCAACGCATGGGATATAAGTCTAGGAGATACTTAACAACTTAACATAAAGAAAGACTCCCTTTGCATTTTGCTTTGATAGATGGTCGAAATAGCTACGTTATTACAAAGAAGCTCAAATAATAAATATAAACAAAGAACGTAAAGATTGAAACCAAAAAAAAAAAAAAAAGAAAGGAATTGCTGGTGGCTTCATAAGCGTCTTTATCTACTGGAGATGGGAAACACAAAGAAAATTGACAAAATAAACTGTCTGGAAGAAGGTAGATAATAGAAGTATCTGAAACGCGTAATATTGGGGAATATAGAATAAGCATACATGGAAATTATCGAAGAGTATAGTATTAAAACGATGTTTAAACTAGATAAGACCTTCGTTGGCTGGCGATTCGAGTAAACGGATTTCATGCTTTCTGTATTTACTTATTTGCGATATCAACGAGCATATTTGGTGGTCTGTTGAGTGGATAGATGACGACTTCTACAAAGTTCTGATCTTTAGATCGAGCAAGCCATTAGCTGTAACGTTCCGGACATTCAATTGATACTAAGGCAGCTAGCTATTACATATTCTCTTATGAGATTTAGGAATTTGCCTGCTTACTGTAATAGATCCCTAGCCTGTTGATTTACTGCTATGCAAAGAAAATTTGCCAGCAAATATTAAAAATAGTCAGGCAGTGAAGAAGGGAAAGGATTGAATAACCTCCTTAATTAAGAGACGATGGTATGGTATTGTTAAGTAAACTATTAAAATTTTGGGTATCCGCGCTGGATAATGACTAAAGTATAAGACTGGCACTCTGCGTCCCAACGCCATCTTATTATTTACGAAGGTAGCAGCAGTCATGAAGTCAAAGTGGATATCTTGAAACTAAATTATTTGTTCCATGGTACTCAGTCCTTTCCAGCTTCGATTCCTATGATTGAGAGGTAGAATTACTCTGCGTTCGAATCGGAAGTTTGGGAGAATTTCTGTTGGGAGAACACCAGGTTCTCACGT
Source organism: Chlorociboria aeruginascens (assembly GCA_002276475.2). NCBI lineage: Eukaryota > Fungi > Ascomycota > Leotiomycetes > Helotiales > Chlorociboriaceae > Chlorociboria > Chlorociboria aeruginascens. The sequence continues at coordinate 30,019 of NCSK02000117.1, read as the reverse complement.
GTGTACGCACAAGGCACCTCTTCTGTTGAAGTGCTTATAAGTCTATAATGTTCGTTGATAACTTCTAAATCTCTAATACTACTGTCGAACGAAGGGTTATATCTATAGAAAATGAAAGGGGTCTGCAACGAATGAACTGATTCGTATAGGGGCTAAGCTGGAAGCTTAACGCTCGGATGGGTCGGAATAGTCCCAAATATCTTATACTTCTCTATGTTTAAACATAAATCATAGAGCCGATCTCCCTTTAGAGTCATATCAACAGCATATGAAGACTTCTCAAAAATGGCTTTCATCTAATAATATTTCGATCTAAGGCCAGACATACAGTCAAATTTGCACTGCCACCCGCTCTGTGGAAGAGCTAGTAACTTAGGCTACTTTGCCTTTCAACCAATAACCACACATATGACTAAAGACCTTTGAATGAGTCCTAAAAACTCTTTTGAAAATGGCGGCAAATTAAAGGATTTTATACGCTCGACGAAGGAGATTTATGAAGATTAACACATATTTCAAATGCTTTAGAATTGGTCTCTCAGTATTAGACAACGGGTTTGCCTACACTTGGAGTTCTTTCCCATAAACCAAGTAGCAGCGGCCGCATCCAAAATCCTCTTTATTCCATAATTAATCCATTATTAGCATTTGGTCTTTACTTTGAAATCGGAAAGATAAATATTTGGTACTTTTAGAAAATACTCGCAGGATAAGCTCCCTAAGTGTCTTTTTCGCTCATTACTAGTATTTATAGTTGTAACAGTCGACTACAGTATTTGAACTGCATGTGAGAGATAGGTCATCGGTCCTGTGCGGGAATGACTGGCTGTCAGTCAAATGATAGAACACGGACTAGGAGTTGGGGGCTGTCGGCTAGTGATGCTGTTATGCCAGTTGCAGTCTTTGCCTGTAGAGAATTGCATGGTCGCCCCTTTGAAGGTTGATGAGGGGTTAGGCTTGGCATCGTAAATACTTACATATAATTTGCACTCTGTTCATGTACAAGCAAGGATAGACAATGAGATCAGATTTCAGCGATTTCTGATGGGCTAGATAGAGGGGATAGTGCCATAGCGAAGAACATTTTCAATACCACCCGTCGTCTTCTTCATCCAATTTCTTCTTCTTTGGATTGAGCGACATAATTCTTTGTCCAGGGATGTGGTCATCTGTATAGTAAGACTCGAATTTTCCAGAGATAGCCCGTTTCCCAATAGCAGCAAAGGAATCATAGTCAGCTTCCCCGTTGCAGGCTTTCCATTCTCTCGACATACTTTTATCTCCGAGATCGCTCCATCTCGTAACAACAATTGCTTGCTTGAATGAATTATCGGACTTATCTTCCAAGAACCGTACTTCGATTAGATACTCCGTTGGGCATTCTGGACACCGCCTCATTGGCCTACACTTAGAACATTGTGGAGTCAAGCCACTAATATTGTAGGGTATATTATTTAATCGATGTTGTAGTTTGAATCCCAACCCAACGGGTCCGCTCGTATCTTTTTGCTTCGGAATATGTTCTAATGCGCACTTGCAACGATCCATCAATAAACCATCTTTCCAGTGCGCACACACTGAGAAGTAAGGAGTATAGTCTTCTCGAGAATAAAGCAAATTCCGCTGCGAACTTGGAGGAAGGCCACCAGTTGCAAAACATGAGCTTGTCACTCGAAGTAATAAGTGTCCATCGTAAATGCAATAGCGAGTAGCGTGTGACCAGCCATCCTCCTTCCATCGTCTTGTTATTGTACTCAAAGGGATTCCATGGTCAGACGAGTAGATTTGAGCTCGCAACGTAAGCTGAACAAATGTGAATGGAAGTTTCCTACGAGGAGTGATTCGTGCTCGAGGTGCAGGAAGCAAAGGGTTCTGTGAATTTGGACAATTGAACAAGGGATTGAGCACCTCAGGAGCCTTAATACACTCTCTGCCCGGTTGACTCCGAATATGATATATGGCGCAGGGATGGCATAATATATGCATTGGTAGATATCTATCCATAAAATTGAGGAAGATAATTTTATCTCGGCGATTCTGAGGTAGATTCAAGTCATTCCAGGGTTTCAATCCCAGCCGATCGAGAATCGTTTTACTTGCCAATGCTAGACTTGCAGCATTGGAGGGAGAAAGATAACCTGCAATAATTTCCCAGAGGTCCGATGACAGACTTGCGATTGCCTCCTCGCCTGGTTTTCGTTTTCCTTGCCATTGCAATGGAGCCACTTCATTGGACTCGAAGGATCCCTGATGGAGCAAGCTATGGAACATGGCTGTGTCGTCTTTATGTTCGCCATGCTGAGAATCAATCATTTTCGTGTCTTTATATTTCTCTCGGTGCGCTTGGAGTGTGAAAAGGGCAGGTGCTTCCTGGTCATGTCCACGGGAAGCTTCTTCATTCGAGTTAGAATGAAATATATTCCGGCGTAAAGCCTTGAACATGGCGCCTTTTCGAGGCATGATGAGGACGAATGGTGCAATCGAGAAAGCCTTAAATAGTAATGAAAATGATAGACATGCAATCGTGTTTCATTCAACTGACGGCCGGAAGGGCCGCTCGGCTATTGACGCTTACTGTATTTGGTAAAGCAAATTCTCTTCGATTTCTAAGTAACGTATAAAATAATTATAAGTATACGAGTCTGAAAGATGAGCAGGATCAATCAAGTGTATCATGCGGCGTATCCACTACCTCAAAGCTTTAGCAATGTGCCATAAGTCCCATAACACCAAAAGTAGAGTTACAGTCACTTATATATTTAGCGCATATTTATTTCCTGATAAATTAGCTTTGATTTATCAGCATGTGGGAAGTATCAAAGCCAGTGAATGTTGCGTGCTGACGAGGCTCAATGTTGTGATGGGTGTTTTGCTAAGGCTATACCAGGGGGGAACGCTTTATTGATGCAGTACTCGTAAAGTAGAGAATTCTTATTTCTTATCTCTCTTTACACACTTTTAGTAATCATTACCAGCTCGACCATGGTTTCTATATCTTTGTCCTACTTCCCCGTTTTATAGCATGGGGCTGTACTGTTTATTGCTACGGTTTCATCATTATTTGATTCGCTGTATCTATAAGCCCTGATACCATGCGGGGAGCAACATCTCCTATGCTTCGAGTCGCGATCATTGGCGGCGGCCCCGGCGGGCTTGGAACCGCCATTGCACTCTCAAAAATTTCAAATGTTGAAGTAACAATATATGAGAAAGCACGTGAATTGCGTGAAATTGGCGCCGGGATCCAAATCGGATACAACTGCTGGAAAGTCTTAGAATTACTTGGCGCTGCTAGGGATGTCAAAGGCCATTTGCAGAAAAGCGTCCTGCAACGGTACATTTCTCTGTCCATTCAGAGACAACGTATGTACTAATAATGCTGGATATGTTATAGAAATGGACTTACTGGGGAAATTGTGGGTCAACTCGCTCTTGCAAAACCCGCTTTTCCTCAATATAGAGGCCAGCGAGTAAGGAGAGCGCGTCTCCAAGCAGCACTTGTTGCACAGGTGCCGAAGGGGGTCATCCAACTACAAAAGCGTCTCGTCTCATTGCAGAATCTTGAAGAGGGAGGTGTCTCATTAGTTTTCGAAGATGGCGAAGAGGTCATTGCTGATCTCGTCGTCGGCGGAGATGGTATCCGATCGGTATGACTTCTTCCTCAGTGAATTCTTCCCACGGCTGTATGTCTAAATCTTCCAGGATAGGTCGTCAGGCAAAGTGTCTTCCCTGACCATACCATTCGATTTACTGGTAACTCTAATTCTCCTGTCCCGTTGGTCTATTTTTAATATTTTCGAACATAGGCAGGACGATCTGGCGTGTAATAATACCCAAGTCCCTTATTCTACACATTCCCGAAATGACGGAGGCTACAGCCTGGTGGCACGGTCCTGCAGGCCATTTTTACAATTGCCTGGTAGATGATCCTTCAGAAACACCTGAAGATGAACAAATGTTTGAGATAGCCATCCACAACGTGGTACCCCCTGACACAGTAAAAGAGAAAAAGTTTAGTTGGGGTATCCCAGCGACCAATGAGAGAGTCCTATCACATTTCGAAGACTATGACCCGAGAGTTCAAGAAGCACTGAGGGCGGTACCAGAAGGTCAATGGAAGGAATTTTCATCGTTCTCAGGACCAAGACTAGAGACGGTTAGGGCTTGGGATAAGGTGGTGTTGATAGGAGATGCAAGTCATCCACTCACAGGTAATTACTCTTCGTGGCTTCAAATACCAAAACTGACATTCGTGGTTAATCTAGGGGCTTTCGGTTCAGGCGCCGCATTTGCCCTGCAGGATGGTTGGATCCTTGCTCAAGCAATTGAGCACACCGCCTCATCTGCTCAACCACTTGCAGATGCACTCGCAATATTTGATTCTATCCGATCTCCATACTACCACAGAATGTTCGTATATGAATCATCCTCCAGAAAACCATAATTTGATAACTAATAGTGCGCAATGCAGGTATAAGCATCTCGATCAACAGGCGAAGAATTTCCAAGATGCCGTGGCTAGCAGCCCAGACCAGAGCTTTGCAAGTAAATTGAATGCAAGAGTTAAGGGGTTTGGCGGGGAAAATAAGCTTGATTGGATATACCAGAATAATATAGAGAATGTGTGGAAGGATTTTGTCAGTGCAGAGAATGCTCAGAAGAACACTCAGTTAAATTAGAATAGGGGATGGCTTAGAGGCTAGAAGAGAAATTGGAGATAAGATAAGCCAAATGAGTATATTGAGTTCTAACAGCATTTACATCTTTCTGCATAAGACAAAACACGAAATTCGAGCTGTTGGGCTAGAAATGCTGGATGCTGCGAAAATAGCGGGGTATATCTTTTCGCTTAAGCTTGGTGGGAAAAGGGGGCGCGGGGCAAGGATATTTCTTCCATGGAAGATGAAACGCTTTATTTGATTTTATTGCCTATGCTGCCGGAATATACAGCTCAGATAAACTTCTTATGCCAATCATTTTATGATTCTATTTCATTGCGTATCTCAAATCCCAAAAGGAAACCTCAAAGCTTTTAGCTTTATTGTTTGCATCCCACATCAGCAGTGAACTTTTAACATTAATATTAATAAAGGAATATTTAAATCAAGATCAAAATTAAGTTTTTCATAAGGTAGAATAATATGCCAAGTTGATTTGCTTCTATTCAATATTATTTCTAATTTGAAATTCAATTTTGAATCGGAATTGACTATTCCTGTTTGTGAACCTTCTAAACTGAAATATTTGCTTGAAAAACATATAGAATAATTTAACAATTATCCCATATTGAATCTCAGAATTTCTTAATTTGCTAGCAACTTAAAAAAAAACAATTCTACCTGAAAGAAAAGGAAAAGTTGAAAGCAGAGATTGTGAGATAAAGAGCCTCTGGGGTATTAAGCATTAATTGGAAAATAGATTAGAAACAGGAGTGGCTAACCTAGTTCTAAATTAAGGAAATAAAGAGGTGAAGGAAGAAGAACAGGTGCAAAGATTGAAGCCTAAATTGTGAAATTTAGCAATCCAAACATCGTCAGCAAAGAGTAAATATTATTGTTTTGAGAAGAATCCAGACAATCAGGCACCAAACTGAACTTCTGCTTAACGAATCATGAGACTGGTGGGATAGGAAGAAATACCCTATCTGTAATCAGTCCTAACAAGGGAAATTCCAGGTTACGTCAGACTTTTGTTGAATATTGACTTGTTGAATAGACTTATGTGTTGGACTTTTGATCCAATACTTTGAGAATGAGAGTTGAATTGATCCTAACCTTTTAGGAGGGTTCTAAAGATGCTATTCATACTAAATGAATGGAATTGATTCGACCATATTAAAGGGGTAGGTTTCCCCTAACATGTGAATGTGTCCAAAAATGGAAGTGCTAGTAGCTGAACTAATAAATCAATAAAGTCAATAAAATCAACTAATAAAGTAAAATAAATCCCTTGCCTCGGCCTCCTCGGCCCTCGGCTGACATTATAGAACATCGAACTGGGTTTGGTTTCCCGTATCATCGGACACTCAACCACCAAAAAGAATTTGACAACCATGTAGAAAACTATGACATTAAATGTGCTAATTTCTGAGGGAAGTCTCGGAGACTCTAAAATGCTTTTTGGTTAGAAGGATATTAGAAAATAATAGCCTCCTTAATTAAATCTTGTTGTGCCAAGTAGAGTAGGTCACACTGAATGCAGCGGCAAAAATGTGATTATGGACAGTTTTAAGAGAGGGTTGTGGACATATAATGATTATTTTCTGTGAATTGGGAATTAGAGGGCAGGAATAATAAGTAGGTGGATGGAAATTTTATGAACACGCAATTCTCAAATATAATATCAATCGAGTATGGTTCTAATTCCAAGATCAGGTAACTTTAATACCACGAGATCGCTCAAAGAGACCCCTATTAGAGAGCCTATAATTTGGAGGGTATTGAAATACGCATGAGCCAGTGGCAGAAAATGGATTGTCAGTCAGAAACACTCTAGCAGCCTTTTCGTAATTTTCTTTGATCTGTTGAAAATATTTAACATACTAACAAGGATATTGAATGGTTTTCTTGATCATAACTTATGGCGTGAAAACCCAGAAACCTTGGGTCGGTGTGTATAAAGGGGAATGATTGTTACGTATGCACTGTACATAGTAGCTAAATGGTAGATACTTTTGGAGGCGTTAACTGGACAGCGAAAGGAAATGCTGGGAATAGTCCTTGAATCTTGCTTAATATTCTGGCCAAAACCATGCAGTTTATAGGGATTGTCTTGTGGGAAGTAAACTAGCTTGCAACGGTGGCTATTCGATAGCGGTAAGCCTCGCCAGACAATACGGGCATCTGGGAAAGCCGTTTCTGAGAATGAGAATGGTAATCTGGACGGGCTGTTGAGAAATACTGTTGAATAAATCAATCAGATTCAAAGAGATAATTGACGGATAGCAATCAAGTAAGCTGATATGATACATCGGAGGTCTTATGGTAAATGACGAACTCACAATAGCCACAAAGCTTGGCTCTCCGAATCAAAAACAATCTTTAGAATCGCAACATGTCATTCTGATATACCCGCCAAAGCAACTCATTCTGACTGACCTTGAATAACCATGCTAAACACCCTATCTAAAACTCCAAAACCCATATCATCACATCATAATCCATTGTAGTAGTCTATACTTCCTTCATCCCCCCTCTTCCACCAACCTCACACCCCCACCCATACCCTTCTCAACGATCTCCCTTCTAACCTCCCTCCTCCTAACAACCTCCCCGACCAACGCCTTGAAATACACTTCCGCACTAACCGTGGCACTATAGCTTACCGGTGTCCAGCTCCAAACATTCCTCCTCTCACTATCCGCCCCCGCAGCTAGCAACGTCCTTAGCGCTAATAGATTCCCATTCGAGCTCGCAAAATGTAATGCCGTATTACCCTCCAAATCGCAATGATCTAACAGTGCCTCGGGACCATCTGGCGCATACGTCAGGAGGATTTGGAGAACAGTATCGTGTCCTCCCAGCGATGCGATCATGATGGCGTCCCGACCGCGGATATCCTGCTTGGGGATTGAGCGCGGAGTTTCCGTGCACAGGAAATGGACGATTTCTGTGTATCCTGTAGCAGCAGCGAGCATCAGGGCGGTTTGGTGGTCTTCATTGAGAGAGATGGAGGGGGATTCGTGGTGATGTTGCAGGACGAGGACTTTGACGATGGGGAGATGGCCGAGTGAGCATGCAAGATGTAGAGAGGTGTTCGAGAGGCCACTAACGGACGTGTCGGGATTATGCACGAGGTGGGGGTGTGAGGTTAGGATTCGATGGACGAGGAGAGAGTCGTTGGTGAGGATGGCTCGGCGTAGGCGGAGAGAGGCATCGATCCTAGAATCATATTAGTTTGGAGTTTGTGACAATGGTGGCCATTGAATTACATTATGGCATTGCTTTGGAGCAGCGGCTGCTTCTTGGGCCCGAGAATATGCTTGCTGCTCTATTTACGTCTCATGGATGTTTAGGAAGTTTGTGATACTTGGGTGGTGGTTGGCTTTAGATTTTCGATGCCTGGGATTATTAAGGAAGCGGCAGGCAGAAATTAGGAGGTTCATCGTCAAACAGACCTCGTCTCATATAATGTTCTTTATTGTCTCACATCATTTCTCGCATAATTGAATGAAGAGCAGGATGGTCTCGTCTTGAGTTCCGTGACTTTCATCGTTTTGAATTGCGCTGGCTACAATCGAAACTGGGACTCGTTTCCTCATACTTTCAGCGAAGGAAACAGTAGTTGTTTAATAGATTTCCATATTCTAACGGCCATCTATGACATTAAAATAGTTCCACGCAACGCTTTATACATCCCAGATGACATGCCACATAAAACCTTGAATCCCAGCTCCGTTCCTCCGCAGATTGAATCAAAAAAACAACATGATTACACAACCGCTTCCATCAAAATGTCTTTCATCACACAGTACTTATGCAATGAATTGACGTCGGGCTCTTCGGCCGAATTTTCCACCTGCTTTTCCATTGCCACCATTTCCTGCTTTTGCACCAGCATTTCCGGCTCCTTTTTGCCCTGTGCTTGCAGTTCCAGTGGTGGCTGCTTTTCCTGCGGCAGCGCTCGTTTCCACAGCTGATGAAGCAGCAGTAGTTGCGGCGGCCGCGGCGGCCGCGGTTGCAGTATCAGTATCAATAGCTAATCAAAGAATTAGTATCTTTATGTAATATAAGAACGAAATATCTTGACCCGAGCACTTGCACATTGTGAATCCGCAGATATAACTTTAGAAATTGATAGACACTCGTCTCCACAAAAAAAAAAGTATCCATCTTTGCAGTGAAGAGTGACAACTTACCACCTGGTCCGGCGGCAACAGCTGATGCAGCCAAGGCGGCAGCGGCTTCTCCACCAGATCCGTCATTGGAGGCTGCGTTGGCGGTGTTCCCATTTCCTCCCACAACAAACTTTGTACAATCATCGGAGGTTCCACGTTGAGCAACGGGCATAAGAACAGGTTGATGATTTTCAGCGGAAGCCAAGGTGCACACACGGTAATTCCCAGCTGGGAGGCCACCTGTTACCTCTGCTTGGAGAAGACCTTGGCCGTTACCAGCATCGTTGATACCCTTGAAGAAAGCAAATTGTGTAGCATCAAGAGCAGCGGTGGGATTCAAAGAGTTACCCAAATCCTGAACGGTAACGTGAGTATGTCCAACGACCAAGCCTCCTTGGAGAGACTGAGGTGCTGCGTAGTAGGTAGCATCTGCATTGGTGAAGAATCCTGCAACGATATTTGCCATCTGAACACTGATATTGAATGTGGTGTCGGATTGAATTTCTTGCCCACCAGTCGTAGGGAATGTAATAATCGAGGATACCATGCTTGTCTTGGCGGGAATGTCTCCCATAGCTATTCCTTGTTAGATCGCTCCCTGTTTTCAAGGTAGACAAAACTTACGAATCCCATTACATGACCCTTGGAGGATCTGGAGACCGTTCGTCAAGGTCTTTCCCTCGCAGAAGTTAATGAAATTATTCTGAGATGTGGCCGATTTTGCTTGATTGGCTTCGTCGCTACCGACTTGTTGACTTCCATCGACGAAAGAACCACTCTGAATAACATCGGCAAGTAATGTTGTCCCAGTCGCTCCGTCTCCCGTCGTGGCAGTTCCGCCATTGTTCGCTCCGCCATTGTTCGCTCCGCCATTGTTCGCTCCGCCATTGTTCGCTCGCTCCTCAATGTCCGCACTGCCAATATTCGCAGAACAGGCGGTAGAAATCAACGCCGCAGCGTAGGTTAACTTGGTGAAAAGCATGATTGTTATATTTGAGGATTGGAAGAGGGCGGCTGAACTGAGATTCGGCAGGTCGAGCTTGAACAACTATCAAAAGAATGTATAGACCGTCGAGGCGTGGAGCTGAATGAATATAGATGCACGATCAACGTGATCTCCTTGACTGGCAAGACGAAAAGAATAAAAGAGGGAAGAGTGAAAGAGAGAAGCCCGCCGAGAATGAGAGCACAAGGGTAGATAAGAAGCTTGTGGTGGTGAGTGGAGAGGAAAAGAGAATACAAAGCTTCGGATGAGGGAGTACTTATTTAAGATGCTTGGCACCAGACAAATGAATTGCAGCCCCATGGCAATTTAGAAAGGATCAGCGGTCATCTGAATGCGTTCCTTGGCAATGGAGATCCCGTTGTCGCATAGCTGCTATGAAACTGGAGGTGAGGTTATAGATGTCGCAGTGCGCTGCTCCAAGAGCGAAGCTGTCATCTGAAAAGAGGGTGGCAGGTCGTCTAGCGGCTTCAGCATATCCACTCTTCGGCCCAATCTAATGTGTCCCTGAGGAGGAAAGGGGGGGGAGATGCACTAGTGATGCTTGGATTCGGATGCATCTGATTATGCTTTGGATGGAGAGCGCGGTTAAGCGGAAACTGTTGATGTCTGGAGGGATGCTTGGTCAAACGAGAACCCCTGAAGCGCCATAACCCCTAGGGAAGCTTGGCGAAACCTCAAGAAGTCCGAGTCAAGTGAGGGAGGCGGTTGACTGATTGATCCCAGACGTGATTGAGCCCATCGACGACCAGATGGAACCGCGATGTTTACAAGGTGATGGATTTTGGTGTTGGCGTTTCTGCCATCATAATGGTAAGGGGCTCAAAAGACTTGGCGACGGGGATGATAAACGTCTTCACTCTATCTTCGAACATCTAAGCCTCCATCATTCCATTCCTCTACCTTGACTGTATTTGAAGATGGAATTTAATAATAGCCTGTTTTCTTTCAAACAAGAAGTTGCATCCGACAGGATCCAAGTCGACAGAGAAGCTTCTTACTCAACAACTGGGCAAACCCCGAATCAGCACTCAAACTCTTCGATGGAAGACGACTAGGAAGATTCTGGTAAGCACTTTCTTCCGTTTCGCTGAATAAGCCAGCATTATTTCGATGGGGGCAGATTGTTTAGATTCTCAGGACGGATTTTGACATTGCCGCCTAGACTTGTACATCAAACCTGTATGCCATTGATCCAAAAGTCAAGACCCAAGACAATAAGACTTGACGTTTAAGGCTTATGATCCTTATGACCTATGGTAGGGGTTCTCTAGGCATCTATGTATCTGATTCCAAATATCAAAGCCTGGATGGCTGGTGTCCACCCAGTTTCTGGGTCTCCAAGCTGTCCAATCCGGCATCCTCTCAAAGTTGAGGCTCTCCAAGTTATGCCTTGCAGCGACGTCGTATCCCACTCTCAAGCCCGAGCAAGAGTTACACGTGAATCAAGGAGCGTGAAACGCGGATGAAGAAGAGGGAAGATTTGGCCATCCGCATCCTCCATCCTTATCGTCCATTCTATCATATACTTCACGATTCCAAAGAGTATCCAAACGCCTAGTATTCACATTTTACGGGGTACAGTAGCAGTGCTACAGTCGCACCGAACTTAGGGAAGAGGCATTTGCATCCATCCGAAATGCCGAGTCCGGGTCCGGTTTCATCAATTGTCACAGATCAATCTCCGATGCACAGATGTATAGTGCACCCGAGCGCCTTGTAGAAGCAAAGCTTGGCTCTTGATCCGAATCTCAGATGTACAGTGGTTTCCGAGGTCCTGGCGATTCCAAAGTCGTGGATTGTCGTGCTGTGACTGAGTAGCCCAAAGAGTGAAGATGAACCTGGTTATCTACTACAATATCACTTGATGAAATATAAGTTTGTCGAGACGCCTGGATCGGGGGTTATTTCCTCCAAGTGAATTATGTAAGGTAGATACAATGTTCATGAAACTCCAATCTGTAGTCATCCCATCTCCCAAAACCCGCTTTGGCTTGAATATGGTACTTCATAATAAGCATATATAGTCCAACTGCTAAATCTCCACTCGTCAAATTCTCCTCTCGGGCGACGCTTTTTCGGAATTATTATCACCGAGGGAACAGAACAATCGGAAAAGGTTCAATTTCTCACATCAAAGTATACCACCCTGTTGTTATATTGTTGTATACTGTAGGTATACTAGCTAACGACCGTGATATTGTAGTCTGGACCGCTCCTCATGACGAACGATTCCTCGCTTTAAATGAGAAGCCGATATTTGATGTTCGACTCGTAAAGCAGAGGCATCCTCATGTCTCTCGTCATTAGAAATCCTGCGCACGTAAGCCCGTCATTGAAGCTCAATCGAGAGTCGACGAAAGACCACTGATAGTATGCCTTAGAAGGAAGAATGAAGCGAAGAGGGACGCGGAGGAAGACGATCATGCGTTGCAGTCCACGTAATGGGCGATCGAAGAGGATATGTTTTCTCGTTGCACACATGACTATCAGATGACCTATACTTGAAAGTCCGAAGATCCAGACATATAGGGAAGACTCGGGCTTGGAGAGGAATGAAGATGGAGGATCGACGACGAATGATTGCCCATGTTGTCCAAGTTAGCTATCTGTAGAAGGTAATAATGCTCTTCACTCAGCTCTGGTCTTGCAGTCGGATGAAGAGAGGGAGTCCTTGCATGGAGCTCCCAGTGCAGCGACCACATACCACAGTCGCATCTGCGGATGATATGAGCTTACACGTAGTTGAAGCTGGGCGGCCGGGAGATCTTGAGATACATAGTCTGTACAAATCCAGATACCAATAGCAATGAATACCCATACTCTCATGTTTCCCTCTGGCCCAGTGCTCGTACGACCCCCCGCGTTTTGGCTGCTTTAGTTTAGCGGGAAGAGGCGGCTGACAAGACTGGGCTAGACTGCGAACTTGCCTTCGGACGGATTTCGAAGACTCATTCCATCCCTTCTCTGCCAGTATTATTTATATGGAGTCTGACCCTACGTCCCGCATATTTGGTGCATTTGTTCGAGTGGTTTCTGACGGGCTCGTAGCTTGATTTCACATCCTCTGTTATAGAACAGCTCTTTTCAATCGACCTCGGACATCGCCATTACTTACCATCGCCATCCCTTCCCATTGCCACCAACCAGTTCGCACCGAACCCGACATTCAGCTCGTCGCCCGTGGCCCCCCTCCCCAAGAAAACGAAACGAAGTGTATACCATGGGCCTGCATTCATGCCGTTGAATGATTGCGCTGACACCCGAGTAGATTCCCATCATGTTGTCGCCCACCCGTTCAGTGAAGAGACCAAGTATGTGGTTGTATCCGAACTTTTTCCCCACGCGAAGTTTTTTCTTCGCGCACTCCATTCACTCACTAACCAATCTCCCATCTCGACATTCACCGTATCGTCACTTCATTCAACATCATTCACCATCCGATTTCTTAACAAATCCATTCTCATCATCGCTAGCATCATCCAGCCCATTTCAATCCATCACCGCACACACCTACTGACTGCAATCATCATGGAAGGGACACAATCATTACCACCACCTGCGCTCCCCCAGCTCGTCGCCGACCAGGAAATCCCAATCCCTTCGACCGATAAAACCACCAAGCGATTGATCGTCGTGCTGTCCAATGCGAGTCTCGAGACCTACAAAGCGTCGCATGGCGGCAGCGGTGGCAGACCAGGAGCGGCCAGAGACGAGAAATATGCCCTTCTGAACAGCGATGAGCACATCGGAGTCATGCGCAAGATGAATCGCGACATCAGCGATGCCCGACCAGATATCACCCATCAGGTTGGTTATGGGAATCGACTCACTCCGCGTGCATGGCTAACTCTACAGTGTCTCCTTACCCTCCTCGACTCTCCAATCAACAAAGCCGGAAAACTCCAGATCTACATCCACACGGCCAAAGGAGTCCTGATCGAAGTCAGCCCGACTGTGCGCATCCCACGTACCTTCAAGCGTTTCGCTGGTCTCATGGTCCAACTTCTCCACCGACTCTCTATTCGATCGGTCAATTCTCAGGAAAAGCTGTTGAAGGTCATTGCCAATCCCATCTCGGACCACCTACCACCGAACTGCCGAAAGATCACCCTGAGTTGGGACTCCGAATTAGTGCGAGTCAAGGATTACGTTCAGACTCTGGGTAAGGACGAGAGCATTTGCGTTTTTGTGGGTGCCATGGCAAAGGGAGCGGATACATTCGCAGACGAATTTGTCGACGAGAAGATCTCAATCAGCAACTATAGTCTCTCTGCTAGTGTGGCGTGCAGTAAATTCTGCCACGCTGCAGAGGACGCGTGGGACATCGTCTAGTCAGCCCTGTTATCGACTACACCCCCCAACGAATCGCCGGGCCGAATCAATTCGACAACATACGACTCGATAAGAAGATGGTGGTAGCATAAGGGATATGTGTCGATTTCAAGGTGAAAGCGGGACTACAGGTTGTCACCTCGATACTAACATCGTTGTGCTTGCCTGGTTGGTCGCCGGGCTTGGGTGTCTGTGTGCTCTGTCTCTGTTTTTACAACCAAAACATCAGGCGTTCAACATCAGATCCAAGACGCTTTAGTCGTCTTCGTGGACCACTTCAACTTGGTTCCACTTCTCTTTATCTCTCTGTCATATACAGCTTAGTGGCTGCCGATACCATACGTATCTTTCTCCTTGAAATGTCTCGACGATTCTAGTCCCTTTTTAGGTAGAGTGATGAATCGGGATCTTGGTTGTATGGCGGCGGGGCCTTTGACTCGCGCCATGACGATAGTCTAGCATCATGTATCCAAAGAAAGCAAATCGAAAAGTTCACGTCGGAACGGGCCCGAATCTCCACCACCCACTGACTGTCATTGAATCTGCCCGCGTTGGGCGCCTAAAATTCCAGCAGACTTGAAACGGATCCCACAATTGCCATTGCCCTTGGTAACACCACCGTCGGTGTACCGGCACCCTCCTTATCTCACGAAGATTGAAATCCACCTATTGACCTTGATCACAGATTATGCAGAATTAACCTAGCCTGCAGTGGGGCATATGAGTCTGGTCAGATCGAGAGAATGTGCGCCGAAACCCGCCAGGAAAGGCATCCTATTCGGTCGCCAAGGGGGGTGCGAGATCCAATAGAGATGCAAGGCGGGATCCTTTCTGCACGAGAGGGAATCGATAGGAGCCGGGAGATCAACAAGCGCTGATGGCTCGCGAAACGTGGCATGCGGAGGAAAGTTGCTTTCACGAGGATGACTGATGTGTACCTGTATCTGTGCCTGGTAGGCTGCGCGCCACGGCCGTCGGGGCACGTCTGGCGTGCCCAATGTCGACCCAAACGGGCTTGATCACGACGTATCTCGTCTCTGGCACTGGCCGTGGATCAGGCGTACGACCGCCTGCTGTCCCATCAATAAAGAAGGCTGCGTAGTGGATGTAGGGTCGCATGCGCGCTTCCACATGCATACCCTTCCAGCACCGGGAGGGAAGGCCGCTGCTCGCCTCATGTCAGGTGCATCTGCATATTCTGTACTTCAAGAGCCGAAGATTTCCTTCATCGCAGTGCAGTACCTTTTCCTCAACGCTGCTAACGTCTTCTTGCATACCCAAGCTCTGGGGACTAATGACCACCCCAATTGTTGAAGTTTCGCATCTTCCGCACGCGGCCTCCTTCTATGCCGCTCTGATCCAACCTCTGGGCCTCCGATTCCTTTCCGCCTCCTCCTCCACTCCGCGCTTAGATTTCGGCTGGGCCGACCGCGACAGTTCCCGTCAAGAAGTACTTTTCAGCGTCTCACAGACCCCTTCTCCGCGCCCTGCACACCTTATCTTTTCCGCCACTTCCCCGGCCGCCGTTCATTCCTTCTACACCACCTCCCTACGGTGGAAATCGGACTACTTTACCGAGAACACCATCGACCATCACGGAGATAATTCTGTTGCGAGAGCCTTCGATCACGACGGCAATATGCTCGAGGCTGTCTATTCGTCGAGAGGAGCCCGAAGTAGAGTCCCCGTTATCGAGACTGCATCGACAGAAAAGGAGGCAAGGAGAGTGTTAGAATGGCAAGAAGATGTTGCTCGCAGTGTTACAGCGGAGGAGCTACGTGCTTCAAGCTCGGAAGACTCGCATGAAAGTCACCCATCGGCCTATCGCCGGGCCGATACCTTTCCTTCCGCTCGAGAAGAACGAGACAGGACGCCCCGACTATTACGAAAAGAAACGATTACAAGGGAACATTACGGTCTGAAAGGACCGGAAGAGAGTGGAGGCGGAGAATGGGGGTTTAGCAATAAAGCGATTGTTGGTACGTTGTTAGGAGCCGCTGCTGGCGCGGCGTTTGCTTATGCCATGGTTCGATCAGAGTCTCCCGAGAGGATCGAACCACTTCGTCCCCTCGTGCCAAGACGTAGTTCTTACGGTGGCCCATCGACCTATGGAGGGGAATATATTGTCGAGAGGAGAGTTGACACTATCCCTGCAAGGAGTAATATATCTCGGGAAAGAGGTGATCGGAGATCCATGGCCCGATATGTGATTGCCCCTCCCCCAGAAAGAGAACTAGGCATGATTGAAGAGAGGAGTCACGTCAGTCACCGCTCGGAACGCCGCTCAGAACGTGGATCCAAAGTAAGAAGTAGGAGTGAAGTCGGTTCTCATTATGAGCGGTCTCGGTCAATCTTACCGCCTCCCGCCCCATCGCATGTTTCGCATGCCTCACACGTCTCACATTCGAAATCGCACGCTTCAAGAAGATCGGAAAAGAGATACGAGAGGGAAATAGTGGAAGAAAGGCGCTCAAGTCATGGCAAATCTAAAGCAGGCAGTCATGTAAGTCGCAGATCGGAGTCTACTGTCAAGGGACCAGTCATCGAGACAGTCGAATATGTCTCGACGCCAAAATCCAAGGTTTCAACCACTACGATTCGCCTTTCGCCCAAGGATGGAAGGGGTAGCACTATCTCTGCCAGGGAAGTGCCTTTACCTAGGAGTATAGTCAGTGCGAGAGATGTACCCCTGCCCATGAGTATGGTTAGTGGTATTAGCGCCAGAGATATTCCTCTGCCTAGGAGTACGGTCAGCGGTGGGGGCTATGCGGCGAGTGTGGCACCCAGTGATAGTATATCTAGTGTAGGTGTTAAGAGAGAGTGCGAAAGGTTGAGGGAACGAATGAGGAGGTGAGACCCCGTTTGTTGATATCGACAGGATTTTGTGGCGAAACAGGACACGTGAATTAGCTAGGTCGCTGAATACTCCCATCGCGGTGATGGATCGCATAGTTTGGAACCAGAGGCTGGGTTAGTTGGTGGGAAGAGCTATACTACGCATGGTTAATGGAGTGATGATTTATGATGCTGATCCTTTTTCTTTGGTGTATATATTTCCTTGGGAAGAGCAGGGTTCGATATCTTCTTATTTTCTTATGGTTATGATCCTATTCTAAATCCTCTTCCTATTATTATACTCATATTATCATATCTAGGAAGCAATTCACGATAAATTTGAGTTGTCAACTGAGTCTTGGCGATTGATACCTCGGCAGAATGATGCTTTGGAGTGACTTCAGATGGCCATCCAAACCCGCCCTTTGATGAAAATCGCAGCTAGGGACTAAAGAATATAAGAGCGAGAAAGTACATTCTTACCTGCACTTACCTGAAGTCATCAATGATCACATGAGATGGGAACGCACTGGTTAATACATACCCTCCTGACAGGGAAAAGTGCTCCGCACCACGACATCACGATTTCGCAACTCTTTGTCAGTTGACCCCGATTGTACAATATCAAGCATGAATAACTTATGCCTGGATATACCTACAGATTATTTTATCTCCCGTTGCACCTCTGGCTTGTTGAGATGTCGGATGCTCGACTCCTACACAACGTCATACAGGGAAGCCTAGCCCTTTTAACAGCCCCCCCTAAACCACAGGTCATGATTGCCGTCGTCACCAAAAAAAAAACCTAATCTACAGGTGTAGCAAAGATGATTTCTTACTGTGCAACTCTGGGCCTTATATTTGTCATCCTATGTTCTCTTACGCCTCCCCGTCATCAGTGTGTTCTCTTTCGCGCCTTTGCATCATCAATGCCGTCCATTTCTATGTTCGCGATCCTATCACAGAACACGAATACGTAGCCAGGATGCTATTATCGATTTAGCATTCGCAAGCTAGAGCAGTTGTCCACTGTTCAGCTGATGAAACTGTTTGTTCTGTACGGTAAATTACTTTTGTTGGATCTCACTTCATGAAACATTCGATGCATATTAGTATCACACTTACATTGATTTCAATATACAGAGAGATTCTTATGCCAGACTAGATCATGCTTCCAGATCTCTCCATCGATTTGCAACTTTCTGTTCTCCAGAACCTTCCTACGCCCGTCCTCGTACTTTCCCAACAACGAGTCAGTGTATTCGCTAATCGAGCTGCCGAGAAATTATTCAGAAGCCATGATCCGATCCCATCTCACAAAGATACTATCCTAGGACAGTCGCCCACGGAATTGGGTGTGAAGTTGTTGTATCATTGGGAGTGGAAAACTATATTGGATAATCTGGTTGCACGCCAGACGTCAGAAACTTGTGATGACCATTTCACCCAAGGAGAAGATGGGCCTACCCAAGAGGTTGATGTGGTGATTCCTCAGCGCGGGAGTAGAGCCCTGGAGAAGCGCTTCCGGGTTCTCATTTCGACAATCGCGGCGGGTGTTGGGATAAATTATATTTTTTCTTTCGAAAATTTTCACCGCGGAGAGGGCAATACATTTAGATGGGAAGAGACCACGTTTTCAGACGGACTTCGTGAAGCACTGCCCGGTGTGGATCGGGCAAGAGATATTTTGAGACTTAAGAAAGCCCTGTTTGACAGCTGGAATGATGTGGGATTTATTGTTACGGCCGATGGAACATTCTACCTGGCGAATAAAAGCTTCAGAGAAGCGATAGGGGATATAATGGGCGGTCCTGAAGGAGGGGATGGTCAGTATGTCCGCGACAATATTGAAATCTGGGATGAAACCTTCTCTCGTAGGTTCACGAAACGAGAATATCCCGGCTTTCGTTTGATTACAAGTCGTGCCTCTTTCACGGATTATCGATGTGGTTTTATTCATACTATCACAAATCAAAAGCTCATCATGAGTATCAATGGAGACTGCCTGTATGACGATGATAATGGCGAGTTCATCGGGGGTGTATGCTGGTGTCATGATTTAAAGGAGTATTCGGAATTCCTTGCTAGTCAGCAACAAGCAATTCTGGAAAGCCATGTAGGATCCCGAGAGAGAACCCTTTTTTGTTTTGTTCTTGTTTGAGAGCGTGTTTTATTCTTCTATCATGTCTTGAAAGCGAGCATGTCTTCTAAAGACATCCGAGATAAGCAATTACTGACGTCCCTGGTCTTGGTAGGAGACTATCTGCGATTTAATGCCACATAAAATTTGGACTATCACAGTCGATGGGATGGCTGATTGGTACTCGAAACGGGTAAGTCCTTGAGTTGATCTTTTAAGATGACACTGATGAAACAGTGGTATGATTTCACCGGAATGACAAAAGAAGACTCCCTTGGCCTCGGATTTCAGCAAGCGATTCATCCGGAAGATGTTTCACTCATGATGTCGAAATGGCAATCATGCATGGAATCTGGACTGGATTTCGAGGTGGAAATTCGTTATCGACGAAAGGATGGCGCATACAGATGGATGATGACTCGCGCATGTCCATTGAAACAGGACGATGGCAAAATTTTGAAATGGTATGGGACAAATACTGAGTAAGCATCCCTAGAGAGTAAAACATTTCCTCGTCGAGCATGTCTCCAGAGTACTGCTCTAGAGCTGTCCTGAACACGTAATTGCTAACTATTTAGCATCCATGACCTTGTCATGGAACGAATCAAAGCAAAGATGACCATGCAACAGATACTCACGGTCCTGGCACACGCTGAGGTTAATCTATTTTCAATTGATAGTGAAAGAAAGATATCAATGGCTGAGGGACGGTTGATCTGGGATAAAATTGGTGGTCCTCGAGACAGATCAACGATCATCAACAAAGATGTCATTGAAGTCTCTCAGAGCTGTCAGCAAGGCGGTGCTCCGGAATTTGAGAGAAATGTGCTTGACGTCCTGGCTGGCAAAGCTGAATTGGCAACATCGGAAGATTTTGTTGCTGGTAGGATTTTTAGAACTCGACTTGTTGCCGAAAAGGAGTACAATGCAGTAGATGGCGGACAGAAGCCTGTTGTTAAAGGAGTTTTGGGCTTCAGTATTGACGTGACGGATATGAAGGCTCGAGTGGCATTAGAGATCGACAATAACCGTTTGATGGTGGAGGAACAAGCTGCGAAAAACTCGAGTAGCAAAAAGAGTCAATTTTTAGCAAATGTAAGTGGTGTTCCAAGTTTGATAATGGATGCTGATATGGTTTAGATGTCGCATGAAATGAGGACCCCAACTGCTGTAAGTTCAACGCCTGGCGATTTTCGACATATTAATAAGGAATAGGGAGTAATTGGTATGGTTGAGTTGCTCAGCGACGATCCCAACTTATCAGATGAACAACGAGAGTATGTTAATAGCATTCAGCTTTCCGCCAAAGCACTCCTTACTATTGTGAATGACATTTTGGATTTCTCCAAAATTGAAAGTGGCCGCCTAGATATCGAAGAAGTTCCGTTCAATATTTCTTCTGTTGTGGGTGAACTCTGCAAGCTGTTGAGAGTATTTGCAAACCAAAAGGGTCTTGAGTTCAAGTATGAAAACTCCATAGATGAATCGCTCGAACTTCTTGGGGATCCAGGACGCATTCGTCAAGTTCTATCGAATCTTTTGACAAATGCTTTGAAGTTTACAAAGGAGGGTAGTGTAGAGATTTCGGTGTCAAGTAGAAAGATACCGAGCTCAAAACATGTCGATAATGAGACTCTAGATGTCCAATTCATTATCCAGGACACTGGGATTGGGATGGATAAAAGTGTTCTTGACAGGTTATTCAAGCCTTTCAGTCAAGGCGACTCCTCAACTGCTCGTTTATATGGTGGCACCGGGTTAGGCTTGACAATTTCTCAAAATGTGAGTATTATTGCTTTGATATTTATTTTGTCGTTCTAATTCCTCGTCCAGCTTACAAATCTCATGCATGGATCAATCAACCTCGAATCAACTCCCTTAGTCGGAAGTAAAGCAACATTTAAGGTTCCCCTTAAAATATCGACTTGGTGTAGTCACCCTAAGCGCCGGAATCCCTCTCCACCAAATCCTGGATTCCGTTATTATCAGACACAAAAGTCACCTCCAAAACAACCAACTATGTTATCACATCGACATATCGATACCCAGCTCCTCAACCAACAGATCTCCAATAGCATTGCAAATTTTGCCTCACCGCCACTTTTACAGCTGCCTTATATAGATTCCACCACCGCGTCTTGCCTGTCTCTCGAACAGAGAAGCAATGTCCACGTCCTTGTTGTAGAGGATAAGTAAGCCAGGCTTAGGTTTTTTTCTGTATTTTCCCAACAATCCACTAACAAAAACCAGCGCAATCAACCAAGTTATCGCTATAAAAACAATTCGGAAACTCGGATTCAAAGTCTCAGCAGTCTGTAACGGTCGCGAGGCCCTCTCCTATCTCCTCTCCCCATCCACAACCCAACCCCAACCAAACATCATTTTGATGGATGTTCAAATGCCAGTCATGGATGGCTACGAAGCTACACGGATCATACGAACGGGTGATGAATATGCCATCGACGACCTAACGCAACTTGAGAATTCACAATCCACTTTGTTCAGCAATGTGGATGGGTCTGAAGCTCAGCATCATGAACAGTGGAGTTCGAGGAGGGGAAAAAGGAGGTTCAGGAATATTCCTATCATCGCTATGACGGCTAGCGCTATACAAGGCGACAAGGAAAAATGTTTGAAGGCGGGCATGGATGACTACCTCTCGAAGCCGGTTGAGAAAGCGCAGTTGGAGTATATGCTTTTAAAATGGGGTTGCTTGGAGAAAGCAGGTCCTGTGCCTATGCCTATTACCGTTCGAGGAGATCAATAATTGGGGGTAGAAGGGTTAGATGCAATGATTTGACGTCAGGAATTAATCATGTTGAACAACGAGGTTAGAGGAGCAAAAGGCACATGCGGGTAGAATGGATTATTATTTAAAAGGCCCAATGGCCCAAAGGCCCAAAGAGCAAGAGAGAGCTCAACAATACTAACAATATATAGTAGATGAGTCACCTAGAAAGTGATTGAGAGGCATATGGCACCTATTCCCAATAAATCACATATTTAGAGAGGCGGAGACATGAGATTTTAGCCTAAGAAAATACGAAGTCAAGGCATAATACCAATCGGAGCCCTAGTAACATTTTTAGGTAAAATCAGATCTCGATATCATAGGACGAGTGCTTGCAAGTGTACAATGAGGTGTCCTTTGTGAAAGTTTGGTAAGTTCTGACGATGAACTAGGGGTGAATTATGCGACTCAGAAAGAAAGGCAGGTGCAAATGGGTTCTGCATAGCATATGCATATGCGTAAAGGCCAAAACTTCGGGCTATTACATATGCCCCGAAGAAGTAATAAAAGTTAGGAGATAATTTGAGATAATTTGCTTTCATATCCACATGTATGCAGCACTGATTTGAAAACATGCGGGCCTAACTAATAAGCAGTCTCCAACCCCTCCACATTCCACAAAATCGACATACATCAGCTCTACAGATCGGAAATTGAGCGATTTCGTGCAGTGTGAACAAAGGAAAAAAAGCGTGAGGGGTTTTGGCATATCTCGGAATGAGCTTGAAAGCGGAATATGGTCTCTACAATTTCTTTTCCCGAAGTACAGCAGCTTCTGGGATTGGAGATCGTAATATAAGGAATTATTTAACGAGCACTGTTGAGAGATTTCTAAACGGAGGAGAACAGAAGTTGTGCATTTAAATAGCGGCCTACGAAACCAGAAATAGGATTTTCATCTACAAATACCTGCACATTATGACATCTGTACCCATGGACCCGGCTTTCGAGAGATTTGAGCCAGCAGCCCGATATCAAAACCTGCTGAAATCACGGGCAGCGGAGCGACAGCTCCCAGTGCAAGCCGGAAGCATCATGAGCTGTTTCCCGCATCTCGGGGTGGATCAGATTCTCATCAGCAAGGACAAAGCCATGACTCATCTGGATATGCAAGATATCTACACCGATGACTATCTCGAGCTTCCGGAGTGGCCGTATAATTACCTAGATGCTATTCGCGAGGCGACGAAGGGGAAAGGGATGTTGTGTTTACGGAGGCGAGTCCGCTTGCAAGGAACGCTTTGGTGCGTGATGGACTGTTGATTTCGTTGGAGTATCTGGGGAGGGAGAGGAAGGAGGAGTTTGAGTTGGTTGAATTTGATGACATGATGACCCAAGTTGAACAGACGAAGCATTGTCTGTCTTGGAACTATCAGCTAGTGAAAAACTACTGAATACTGAATCATATCGAGATTCGAAAGACGGAAGAGAGATTTCGAAGAGAAAGGGCTTGGGATTATACGACGCATCTGGGTTCGATCGTTATGAGCTATAGGAGAACGGGAAGACTTATCTGCAGGAGAATAGACAGCTCGCTCCTAAGAAGGTCCAGGAAATCGAGGAGATCCACGATCATGACTATTCAAAGCTCGAGGACAATACAGCCAATCCTGCATGGCCGGATAATTACATCAATGTCATAAGAGAAGGAGTCACCAACAAACATGCCATCGTCTTACTCGATTCCAATCCTTGGAACATCCTCACACTGTTCTTTGCTTATCTCCCTTTCAGCCCGGTGTATTCCGATATTGGTTCCAAGGAGGAATACATGAAGGTAGGAACTGCTCGTCATGGCGATGCAGTGAACGATTGGAAGGAAAGATGGGAGAAAGATATACAGTCGATTCCTATGGCTAATGCACACTAACTATACTTTGAGATTGAAGAAAGGAGAGTATTTGTTGAATGTTATAGCGGATGTTGTGCGTGAGGGACATACTTATGCGGTAGAAGTACGAGAGGAGTCGGCATCTCCTGTGTATTTCAACAGAGCAGATCCAGCTGTAGCAGACCTAGTTGTGAAAGGTCTAGTTAGTGCAGCAGAAACTGCACCAAAACTCCCTACAGACACAGCTCCCTGGTTTTTGCACGGTTTCGTCAAGGGGTTTCGAAAAAATGTCGCTCTGCACAAGAACCCGTCGACCCACCCGCAGAATCCGAACTCGAGGGCGACGACGAAGATATCCCTTGTAACTGCGGCTGTCCACCAACCGACCTGATCACCTGGTCCATTGCCACTCTGGTCATCTGGGGAGGATTTGTTGCATTGTTGGTAGCAATGGTTTTCACAATCTGGCAATCTTTAGAGCAGAGGAATTTATGGATGGCGGCGAACAATTTGACAAGGTTGAGGGTCGTGGATAATAGAGTACCGGGAGCCTTCGTGGAGAGGCTGGAGGAGTGGATCAGGGCGCAGAGGGAAGGATTGGCAGAGTGATGCGATGAGAAGACTTTGGGATTAGAGGCGATTATGGAATTGATGCGTGTTATAACTTTTGCTTATTGAAGAATGAGCTTGTGATGTGAGGTGTAATAAAGTTGGGTTGAAAGGTAACAAAACCAGGTAAGTGGAAATGCAGTCATAGAGATGAGAATTTGAGTCCTTGTCGAGTTGAGGTATCAATTATGGCAATTATATAACGATACATAAGCACTCATGAATAACATAACAGCGTTAAACTCTCCCCGTAGCGTCTACGTAACCATTTCCCACTAAACGCCAGTAGAAACCCGTAAATATAGTGATATATTTGAAATTAAACATCCAACATAGATCTCACTTGCTGCGGCTTCGCAGTAATTGAGACTCCACTATTCGTACTATTGGTGCTGTCACTCCTATCACCTAAGTTCGCTCTAGTGGTCGTGGCATCTGTATTTGGACCAGGAGTCCTTCCTCTTGTCGGAGTATCCTGGAAAGAATCAGATTGCTCATTGATGCCGGATGGAGACGGAAAAAGAAGATTTGCCGCGGCACGAAGAGCCTCTTGATCGTTCATAGGTTTGCTACTATCCCTTCTCTTACTTATAGGCATATTACCCATCTCAATACTTCGCTCCAGATTTTTCGTCGTCGCTCTTCCACCACCTAGTTCATGTACATTTTCCGCGATGCGATTATGAACGCTCATATCTCCCCGTTGACCGTTCAAACGACTCCACCAATGAGGTTTTTTGGTGATGCCCATTTCTTGATCGATTTCTGCACCACGAATCCGGCGCTGGCGGATCAATTCTCGGTCTTCGTTCGGGTCAATGTAGCCTGCCACTTCATAAACTAGGAATATGGCGGCGATAGCTCCCCAACCGAGACCGTACATTAGACCAAGATCTGTGCCGAGCTTCAGCGGTGAAATAGTAAAGTCAAATGCGCATGCTGCTTCGTATCCAATCATGACGAGGGAAAGAGGAAGTGTGAGGAGGAATTTTATAGGTGTATATCTCAAGAATCCACCAAATCGATTGAAAAGCCCACGATTTTGTGGTCTGTAGTGCTTGATAGAGTGTCGAAGAGAGTAGACGGTTGTAAGCCAGCCTCCAAACAGAAGGAAGGCTGCTAGTTTAAATCGGATATCCGTTGCTGTGGGTTCAGCTAACAATCGTGCTTGATCAGGGTCTCTTTGCTTTTCAATATTGGACCATGAGCGTGGAACCACCATGAAGAAATTCTAGATGGATTAGAGGTAGCTTCTTGGGTGATAGAGATATCGTACCATGAATGCAAAGAAGTAGAAAACCAAAGGGATAAGAAACTCTACTTTGCTCCTCCGATCATCCTGCCTCAATGCAAATGGATTCGGATCAACCAATTGTCTTTCTTGCCAACTCCCCCAATGCCTCACGCTCTCCCATACTGTAGCCATTGTTGTCGGGAGCATCAGGAACCAGAAAAAATTGCTCAACACGATCGGTAACTCCGGCAGATAGTATCTATCAATATCGACTCCCGTAATTCCACTTATAATTGCAAATGCTGCCGTCATCAACATCCAATACCACTGCCATCTTCGCCCGACTGCCCGGAATCGCTTTTCTGTGGGGAGGAAAAGTCTGCCATGTTTTCGTAGATTGATGAATGTGAACATGATGCTCAGAGCAAAGAGGCAGGCATACAAGAGGCCAATTTCTGACCGAGTACCGATGGGGTCGATTGGAGAATAACATGATGTGCTGTTAAGGAATGTGCCATTCATAAGAAGGTGGGGGGTGTAGGGCTCGAAAAGGAGGAAGCAAAGGGAGCCATTTGAAAATGTGTTGTTTGAGTAATAGGTGTAATTCCAATGCTTTAGGGTGGTAAGGTTGAAGTGTATGCCCGCAATGAGGGTGTCACTGGAATTATCTCCTTGAGGGAATGCAAGAAGCTCGCGGACATCGATTAGACCCATGACGCGAACGGATGTGATAGGAAATGACTTGAAGGAGACGGCGCATCTACTGCTTCATAGCATCGAGAGTCAGCACGTTCTTCTCGGGGACGAGGAGAGGAGCAATGGTCGTGAACGTTCAAGCCAGATGGAGAAGAGAGATGGAGTGGAGGTGGAAGAAAGTGTCGAAGGTCATCAACACACTAAAAGATGATGGCGTCCCGCAAACTCCGGGGTTGGATTTTATATCACGCATTCTTTGAACAATGTTTTTAATATCTAGAGTAATTCTAGAAAAACTTGCAGGATATAGAGGTTTCAGAAATCTAGAGGATGTATACAAATATACAAAACCACTAAATAAATAAATGAATAAATAATTAAATAAATAAATAAATAATTAATTAATTAATTAATTAATGCTAATCGGAGATTTTCGTCCGATAAAGCTTATCGGCTCCGGCACCTAAATGATCCTTGCGTTTATATATGATCAAACACACCAAACATCCTTTCCAAAAGTCGCATTTATTTTCCTCGATATAGAAACTTCAGATTCATACAAATAGACACGATGGCCTCCACAGAAGAGGATACCTCCTACATCGACTACGAAACCTTCCTCTCACCATCCTTCTCCCCCTCCACCTTTGCAAACTCCCTTGTGCTAGGAACAAATAACCCTACAGACACCCCACTCGACCTCTCAACTCCTCTATCACGAGTTCTATTCGACACCCAAGAGATCAACACCCATATTGACAACCTCACGACGAAAAATGCCCTTCCCCTGCTCTCTCACACCCAAGAGCAGACTTCTTCTAGTGAACGAATTGTACACGAGATAGATTCTCAGGTCGCAGGTCTAAATGAGGGATACAAACGATTAGAAAAGGAGGTCCTGGTGCGGCATGAGACAGCAGAAGAAGTTAAGGTTGTTGCGAACAGATTATGGGAAACCATACGGCTGGGTCGTTCAGTGGGAAGATGTCTACAATTGGGGAGACAACTGGAGATTCAGTTGTCTGAGATATATGGTATAAAGACCGTGGCGAAAGATCAGTCGAGTGAGGATTATAGGGCCTTGGTAAGATGCTCGAATACTTTGTTGAACCTACAAGAATTATTTTATAAAAATGGACCTGGTGAGGAGGGGCATGGGCTAGAGAGGGTGGATGCCATACGAACACTTCAAACTTCAATCATTACACCTGCAGAGCGAACGGTTCAATCAAAATCCCAACAGATTGTTCGCGAATTCTCTATGAGCACCCTCTCAACTGGAAGCAATACTACCACATACAGCCGAGCCGCCGATACAAAATCTCGAACTACATCTGCTCTGCTCTCATTATACCTCCTTTCACCAGTTGCTACCAAGAAACCAAAAAATGAAAAGTGGGAACCCGAACTCCTCATACAATCCCTACAAGACTATCTCCGAACTGCTCTTACCAGCTCACTTGCTTCCCTCTCGCGATCGCTTGCCTCCCTCCCTACACTCGACCGGACCCTCCTCGAAATATCAGCTCGTTGTCAAAATATCCTCGCTCTAGAAACTCTCTTATTATCCACTACTGCTCCGCCCCACCCTTTGCTCCCAGCCGACCAAGAACATCCAAGCGATTTCTTACACCCTCTACTTTCGAGCTTGGAAACTGGATCATTGCCTAGCTACTTTTGGAGGTCATTGGCTAGTGGATTAAGTACAAAGGTTCAGGAGATTGTTGGTCCGAGTGCTAGGATATTGAGGAACAATAGGAATAGTGTCAGGGAAGCTATTCGGGAATGTGTTATCAGAGGAAGTCAGGCACGGCCGGGATGTCAAGTGTAAAGGGGAACACGAAGGAGAGCTGGGAGAGGGAGGTTGCGGTTATGGTTGGGAGTGCAGTGGGTAGTCTGGGAAGATGAGAGGCTCGTAGGATTACAAGTTGCAACAGCTCGATTTGCGTCATTTACCTTATGAATTGTAAGGAAATTTCTTTACGAGGTGCAATACCAGTGAAATACAATACTTATTATCAACATTGTTATGGCCTTAGGCACCGATAGGGCTCCGACATTTCGACTGAGCGCTCAGGTAACCACTGAGTAGCTAGGCATTAACATAGAACGAGTTCAGCCTCCTGATCTCTTTCATTCACTTCCTTCACCTACTCCCAGGTCCTGGCGAGTCACTAACAACACAGCATGTCACAAACTCCCCAAGGAAAATGTGCTGCCGACGAGGTTCCAGAACTGTTGTTTTTTGCTCATGATGCCCACGTCGATGGTCAACAGAACGTTTACATCGTCGTGGCACTTTCGCAGCGAAAACAGAGCCAGATTATGAAGACAGTTGGCCAAGTGCATTGTGAGAACCAGCCATTCCCTACATGGGACCTTGTCGGTCAAGCACTCTCGGAGGCTCTTTTTAAGGAACAGGGTCGGCTAAAGTTGAAATCAACAATGGAATTGTATCAGAAAGATTACCTTCTTTTTGAAAGAAACTTCGAAGGATGCGTAAGCAAGTCAAGCACTGCTCCATTTACGGAATCTATACTTGAGATTGATTTTGGAAGGCAGTCGGATGGCTTAACGTGGCTAGAATATTGGAAAATAGCGCGCCCGGTTGTTGCAAAGTTCGTCAAAAATTGTTAGTATCATTTTGATATCAGATAATTCTTCCTAAAATGATTACAGCAATAAAAAACCTCGCGAGACTTAGTGAACCAGACCACCCTCAGCTAAATGGAAGGTTGGAAAATGGAGGCATTGAGAAGCAAGGAACAACGGACGGAAAAAATAAAGACCTGGACGAAGAGGCTGGCAATGGCTCATAGAAATTTGTACGTTGACAGCTTAATTCATATGTTCGGTCTACTCTTTAACATAGGTTACTTCCACGTTTCTTATAAAGTTTTCATCAGTAGCCCAGTTCAAACCGCACCCCACATTTAGACTCCTTCAAGCCAGGGTTACGGGCTGGGTAAGTATCCAGTCGATTCGGGACAACGTCAGAGAGAGAGCCGACGCACAATTCTCACAAACTATGCCTGAATTACTCGAGTTTGCGGACTCGGCATTGGATCTGGGGGTGTTCCAAACCCTAACATCTTAGTATGGCAATTTCTCTTATCAAAATCGGCAGCCAAACATATTGTTGTGCCGGTCGCGAGACTCAAAGCGGATCACGGAGGTGCGGATGCCACACCTGTATCGAAGTCGCCGTATCAACAGATTACCAAAGAGAACATCAGATTATGGGAAGTGGTTCAGGAGAATCTGGGCTTGCTGGAAGTCTGTCCTGCAGACTATTTATTACATCCATGGTAATATCTATAAAAAAAAAAGGGGGGGGGATCCTTCAGGGGGGCGTATTAATGACAAAATAAAGTCTTAACTTTAAAAGCATCATTCAGTTCTATCCATCTTAATTTCTAAGCACATTCACTTCAAGACATAGTCAATTTTAGGTATGTTCACTTCTAAGCATACTCCAGGCCTAAACTACCTACGCATAGACCCACGATCCAGCATACTACTCTACTGTTGAACTTTTTATCTTTGAAGTCATAATGGAGATTAAATTGATATAAAGATCATTTATATAGTTAAAAAAAAAAGAAAAGGAATTCAGCAGAGGCGCTTGACCAATGGAGCAGGAGGCACGGCGCTAGCCCGTATTCGACTCATGCTTTTAAAAGCTAAAGGTTGAATGAATCGTCTACTA
>NCSK02000116.1:0-96973 GCA_002276475.2 Chlorociboria aeruginascens | reverse complement strand
CCCTTAGCGAGCTGGGTCACCTAAGGCTGTTGTTGGTTGCTGACGGTGAGCACGAACATGAGCAATCGGCATTGATTGGCATTGGCATTGGCATTGTTCCGGTAGCATGGCAAAGTGCTCCACAAACCTCATGGTCATAGATTATCTATGTTCTTCCATGGAGCTTTGCAAGCTATAGCGCGTCGCTGGGGCGCTTGGTCAGCCATTCATGGGCGCTCACACATGCTTCTATAATCAGTCGCCGTGCGGTACAGTAGTGCAGCCGTTCAGCCTTGCCTGTTTATGATCAATGCGTGTGGAAAGCTGACATATCTGTTCTCGGAGGATTTTGATAGAGTGTCGTGGCTCGTGTGTGATCTGGATGGTGACAATAATAGATACGGAGACGAATCGTATCGCATCGCATCGTATTGTACGGTCCTGTACCTACGGACAGAGACATCACTTAACTGTACTCTCTGTCGTGTTTCATCCGCACTTTGATTATTCCTTCGTGCTTCTGCTTCTCGCGTCTCTGGAGGCAAAATGACGTTGAATTGGGGGTCGACCTTACTGTATCTGTTACGGCGACTTCTCGTAAGGAAAAACGAATCTTCTTGCTGGAAGGGCATCAAATCAAACGATCTGAGATAACGCTGATGTGGTTGTGCCGTGGGGACTGACCCTGCCACTGGACCCCCTAATGGCGTCGACGTCGACGTCAGCAATACTAGCTGGGACAATACTAGCTGGGAAAAGCCTCTCAGATTGGGAATCATTTACAGCACCGTACCAATACCTTCATGCTTGTTGTTCCCCATGGTATGGCATTTCTGCTTTGTTGGCGGCGGTCGGATGACTCGAATTGGATTGGATCTGTTTCGTTGATACCCGATTGCCTATTCGCTCTTCAGGGCTGTGTATGTCGTATGGGGCTCTTGACGAAGGGAGGTGTTCCTTATTTGTATATGTGTTCCATTCTTATTCTTATGTTACTCGCTTGCTTTAGGCACAGCTAGGCGAATCACGTGTATAAGCGTCACTGTTCTAGCTACCTAGGTAATTCCAATACGAAGACCCCCTGTCCTGTTTTGTTTTGTTTTGTTTTGTAACATCATATACGTCGCTTGCAATCATCGGCTCCCCCTCCACACTCGCTAAAGATTCTGAGCTCCACATACCGAAGGAGCTAAGCGCATTATCATGTGACCAGCAAGTCAGCAGCCCTTCGGGTCGCCGTCGTTGTCAGCGCATTTTCCAAAACCACAGAGCCTTCGAGCTTGGATTTAAGCATTCTAAGATCTCTCGTTGTAAAGCAATAACATCCCAATTCACAGTAATAAGTTCAACCTGCGGACTCTTGACAGCATTGCGCTATACAGCAACCAATTTGCAATTGAGGCTATATAATAGTTGAAACCAACAAACCCTCTATTCATTCTAATATGCCATAGCCGACCCTTTCGGCGCTGGAGCTGGGATCGTCGGCGTTATCGGTCTAGCTATCCAGATCATACAGGTAGCGGTCCAGTTTGGGATGGACTGGAAGGATGCACCAGAAGCAGTTAAAGCGTTTATGGCTGAGCTTCGAACACTGAAAACTGTATTGCCCGAAACTAATGTCAACGTACTTATCAATACAGACTTCGCGGAAGCTTTTCAAAACCGACCACTCAGTACTCCTCTCGCAACTTGGACCTAATGCCCCCTCTACCAATGGTACAAAAGACATGTTCGAAATATGTCAGAAAGAGCTGGAGTCTCTGTTAGAGGAGCTAAGAAGGAGAGGCCAAGGCCAGCGGCTAAGCTGGGAGAGATCCAAAGGGGCTTTCCTAGCTAAGGACACTCGAGAATCAGTTCAAAACCTTTCGCGGCAGTGCCAATCGCTTAAAAGTAAGCTCTCAATCGTTGCGGCCATTTTAGGGGCAACCATCTATAAAGAGGTCTGAGAAGGAAGAAAAGAACAGCAGGAATGGCGTCAAGCTGACACAAAAATCACTTCGGCTATTCGAGACGGCGTAGATCAATCTAATAAGCGTCAAGAGAATCAAGAGCGAGAGCAAAATCGTCAGGCTATCCTAGACTGGCTCACCCCGACCGACTATACGTCTCAGCAGAGCGACTTCATTAGCCGCCGACAGGATGGAACTGGCCAATGGCCTCTGGACTGTGTAGAGTTCTAAGAGTGGATGCACACCGATAAACGAACCCTATTTTGTCCAGGCATTCCTAGCGCGGGAAAGACAGTAGCACTACATCAATTCCAAATCCAAGCTCAGGATTCTAGCGAGAATAAGAAGCTCAAAGTATTGTCGAAGGTATACGATAGAGCAATAGATAGAATCAATGGACAGAGAGAAAGCTTTCGACTACTTGCCAGGAAGGTTCTCTCATAGATCACTTACGCGACAAGACCATTCGATGACGTTAGAACTTCAGCATGCAATTGCTGTAGGAATCGATGAGCTCGAACTAGACGAAGACAACCTCCCAGATATCGAAGACATCGTCTCGGTGTGCGCCGGATTAGTCATAGTAAATAAAGAGAGCAATATCATCCGCTTAGTCCACTATACAACACAAGAATACTTCAATCGTACGCAAAGCCATTGGTTTCCGAGTGCAGACGCGGAGATTGCGACAATCTGCGTCACGTACCTCTCAATTAGTGTCTTCGAAGGCGGAGCCTGTCTAAAGGATAATGAGCTTGAGAAGCCATTATGATCAAATCAATTCTTCGAGTACGCCACCAGAAATTGGGGGCACCACGTTCGCAAGCGGCCTTCAACGACTCAAATGGACACATTGGTGCTACAGTTTCTCGAAAGCGAAGTCAAGGTCGCAGGCGCGAGTCAAGCAATGCTTACACTTGGAAAACACCCTGGCCATCTTCAAAAGGCTCCTGAGGGGGTAAAAGGATTGCATCTTACAGCGTACTTTGGCTTGCGAAGTGCAGCAATCGAACTTCTGAAGAAAGTGCCTTGCATTTGTCAGTCGAGAGTGAATCGGCACGGAAATAGTGGAACTGCTATTAGCGCATGGCTCACCTGTCGATATGACTGATGTCAACAACATGACACCATTGAATTGCACAGTACAGTACAATCGCAGAGACATTGCGAGCGTACTTCTTCAAAACGGAGTGGCTATTGACTTCGGAGTTCTGAGAAGGAGCTGGACGCCAAGGCTCCGGCATGGATCTACTGTGTACGAACCGAACCATGCAGATATAGCTCAAGAGCTTTACACAAGCGATCTCAGAGGTTGACTCCGCTCCATTTTGCAGCGTTAGTTGGCGACGCAGAGATGACGGAATTCTTTCTAAGTCAAGGTGCCGATCCTAATGCACTCTCACATTATCGAGAAACACCACTGCATCCTGCGCTCTCCAAGAGCATCCAGGGGCCGAAGTATGAAGATGCATGGAATGAGCTTCGTTGGAGACTGAAAGACTTGTGGGATGTTGTGGAGTTCTATGACGAGGATGCACAAGAGGAAGTAGCCACTCAAATTACTAAACGCGAAGAGCTGTAGTCGAGTCGCTTCTCGGAGATGATAGAACCAATGTCACATTGCAGGATTCTCATGGTTTATCGTTATTACACACAGTAAACTATAAAGAGCTGGACTCCTCACACATCGTTCGAAGTTTGATTCAGAAAGGGGCTAAAATCTCTGCTCGTAATTTAAAGGGACAGACGGCGTTACACCTGGCTAGCTTAGCAGGACATCTTGAATCAGTAGAGATCCTCCTCACCGAAGGAGCTGCCATATGAATGGCCGACAACGAGGGCAAAACCGTAATTCACTATGCTCTTATGTCTAGGGGCCAGTGCCAACAACACGGATGCCTTTGGGAATTCACCATTGGCACACTATCTAAGTCAATTTTGCCTTTTCTCTGACCCAGAAATCTGCTAGCTGCTACTTAGATATGGAACTCATGCGAAGTCTGTCAACAAAGCAGAGAATATTCTGGCCGAATTATATGCAACGTATAGGAAAGTGAAAGTTAAAGTCCTACAACTTTTCAAGGAATACAACGTGGACGTGGACAAGACGAATCCAAGAGAATGACCCTGCTGCATACAATTGCGCTTAGAGGCTCTCTTACAGAGGAAGCCCTCATATTTCTCCTTGGCAATTCAATTGTCCATCAGAACATGACGGATTTCTCTGGCAAGACAGCTTTACCGTACGCCATAGAAGAAGCAGAGCGAAAGCGCCATCCACACGAATTTGACCCCAACCGCTGGTCAAGGGCGGCAGACATTTTACGCATGTATGTTACTTGATTTATGCTCTGATGATAGAAATATAATCGATGTGTTTTTATCTTAATCTTATTAATTTGGAAATAGTTCGTCTTGAGATTGTGCAATTTCCTTGATGTGCTCCTTATTGTTCTACTTATCTGTACATGTGTCTACGTGAGAAGAGACCGAAATAGGCGGATGATACGCTCAGGAAGTGGTTTCAGAAAGGCTTGTCAATATACAAGGATTATACGTAAGAAAACTGGCCATCAACCCGTGTAATATCACTTTAAACCATCTAGCACATTCCTACACATCCATGCCCAATACTCCTGCTCTAGCCACTCCTTCACGGCCCGGATTAACGCCATTAGTATTAAAATCTCAGCGTGACTGCCCGTGCCAGCGTTCAACGACCGCCAAGGACCAAGCACAATCTGTGAGGCAGGATACACGTTAATAATGGAGTGTAAACTGTGTGAGAGCGCAGAGCGGGGGAGGGGATCTTACCACATTTCCACCCTCATCCTTCCACGAGATATGAAATTTCCAATCATGACCCACAACCGTCCAACCCAAAAATGGCGGCAACTCCTTCTCAAGACTTCTTCCACTATCAGTTCTGCCAAGCATCCACAACCCACGCAGCCGCTCCAAGCCTGCGGCGCACCAAATTCCTAGCTGTATGATTGCCTCATTATAATCCCCTCCCCGTTCCTTGACCTCCAGACAACAAGCCAGCGGCACCGTACTCGTATAGGCGTCCGTCATCTGGCTAAGAGCCAGATCTGGGTTTGCTTTCTGCACAGGCTCGATAGCCGTTGCAACCATTGGGTGGTCAGAGGAGAAGGCGAGTGCAAGGTCTGCTTTCTTGGCAAAGGACTGGGATATATGTTTGGGGAGGAAGGCGGGGTCGACGGATTGCGTCTGGATGCTATGGACGCGTAGCATGGAGGAATCTTGGCCGAGCTCTGCAGATTCGAGAACGTTGTTTACGACTTTTATCCATGCACTCTCATCGAGGTGATTATCATAGCAGCGGCGCGCCTCATTGTATATCTTGTCTGTCATCTGCCAGAGACCATCGGTGTATGAGGCTGTGTGCACGACTGTTGGATCTTCGAAGAGATGGCTTGATGCTCCAAACGTTTGGAATACTTCGAACTGGTCGGGATCTGCGGCTTGGAGTCGAGTCTGCACTGGATTAGCAATAGACAGGATAATTGAAAGGGAGCGAAATTACCTGGAGACTATGAGGAATCACTTCACTCGACAGCTTCTTAATGAGCATGCTCCTCAGCCGTCTCACCGCAGGCGGCTGTTCCAATCTGACATCAGGCTGGCAGACTCGCAATGATGGGGTCGCTAGTCTTAATTGACTCAGTACTTTTCGGGTCGGACTGGGGGAGCGCTGGCGACTTGATGGCGGCGTTGGATGTAAGATGGGCCGGTTTTGAAAGGAAGTGGCAGACGTTGCTGTCGCTCTCGTGCTCGTCGTTTCTCCGCTCGCATTTGAAGCCGTGTCGCTGTTCATGCTTCTTTTCCGCTTTGGTTTCCGTGTTCTGCCGCGCAATAAAAAGGAATATAGCGAAGACGGGGAAGTCAAGGTTGTTCGTGACAGGAACAGAAGTGATGGTGTTGAATCTTGATCTTGCTGGTTATGTAACTCAGCGGGGTCAAACCAATCACTCGCCGTCGTCAACCACCAGTCGAGATGGCTGGAAGAATGGCATTGATTCGATTCCATAATGTCTCAAAACAAAGGGGTTGAGGTGGATTAGAACTAGATAGGCATAGTATCTGCGTATTGATGAGGAAGTTGATCGTGCCAGATGTCAAGTGCGCAATTTTGTTTTCCTACGAAGTTATTGACATGAGGTGACGTTTCTGCCGGCCCTCACCGCCCTGGTTTGGTTACCATGCCAACAATGGAAGAGGGGATGCCTATTTGTAAGCGACTGTACAGTAAGATCATGCCTTTTGTTTTTATTATTTTCCCCCTTCTTTTCTCTCTGTCCTGATTCTTCAATCCCCTAATACAGGAGTGTCTTCCTAAAAACACGGTAATAATTAGGTATTCATATGGCAATCTTGAATAGCGCGAGCAGGCTGGCGATGGGGTTTTGTACGCGGGCTAAGATGATACTTTATGCAAAGATGAGGCCCGCGCCCGGTCTTGGAGATCTCCGCCGCTAAGACAATTAAACTCCGCATCGTCCTCCCTCGCATGTGAACATTCGCCTCTCCTTTCTCCCTTTTTCAATACTTCGCGGTATTATTGGACCGAAAACGTGTTGTGCAATCCTACACCGTCGGGAATGTAGAGGAGAATCCTTGGCTCGGAATGGACGATAGTTGACCTACAGAACGCCCTGTATTTCATGGACTCTCTTGTACTCGAAGACTCTCCACTCGCCGTGTACTTGGAAGGTTTGTATTCGCCGAATTTCTTGCGGTGCGAGGCTACTGACGTATTCGAAGGCCAAGGCGGAGAGGGAACTCACGATGAAGAGATAGAATCTAGCTCGTCAAGTCCTTCATTTGCACCACGAGGAAAGCCCACTGTACAACTCAAATCTCGGAATAAAGTACTCCCTCCTCGATTGGCGATTTCGCAGAATAATGCTATTGCTGCTATACGCAGTACTTGTTCGGTATGGCCTACTGCATCACTAATGTGGAATCACTCTTGACTGACAACTCAACTTCAGAAAGCAGTCAATTCGAGATTAGGGCGAGCCGATAATGCGAGATTCTTAGAGCAGTTCCGATATATAATAGTAGCATCGCAGCTCCTCAGTGTACACTCCTACAATGGCCAAACAAATTATGGGTTATCGAGAGATCCACCATCGCCTAAAATACCCGCGCAGGGAAGCTCTAGTCTCGCTGGGGCTGCCATCACTGCCTTTCTAGCGTTTGGGCTGGTCTGGCTAATTCATTGGACTCGGGGTAGTAAAAATTTCGCTGTTGGAAAGGGAAGGCTATCTATACTCGTTGCTCTGGTAGCTTTGTTAGCTATTCTATCATACTGTTACGTACGGAGGCAATGGCATCATTATTTACGGCTGCAGACTCTGGCAACAACGACGTCCTTTGTGGAGAAGGCTCTGGATTTTGATGCTGCTATTTCTGGAGCGTTGACTCTTGTCCAAGAGGTTGAGCTGGTATCTCGAGGTTATAGACTGTAGGACTATACACGCTTTAGAATTGTCTCGCTTGCTAATTTTCATATAGAAGTACGCCTCTTCCACCCATCAGCCGGCTAGATGATCGTAGTCAGACCAGACGTTGTGCACGATTAAGAAAGACTATTCGCCTGTGCTTGGCCGATTTAATCTCACGCTACAATCAGGCCTGTACGGCACTGCAGCCTTTTGCGGTGCAGATGGACCTTGAAAAATACTATGATATCTACGATATAAATGAAATGGACTCGTCAGAAGCCATGTCAGGTTATTCAGAAAATGAGTTTGAGGATCCAGGCTCTCTGCGAGTGTTGAAGATTCTCGTTGCAAGATTTCACACGATCAGAAGAATTTTTCTTTGTTGCCTTTTAGCATTGGATGCACATGATCGAAAGCCTGATTTTAATCGGTGGAGTACGACGCTCGATGAGATTGAGGCACTCGGAGCGGTGACCAGCGATGCTAATGAACGGCTCCGACGAGTCCTCGGTGAAGAAGAAAGTGAGTGATCTAACTCTTACAAATGATTTTCAAACTGCCCTCTAACGCTCTCTAGCTTTTCCTGTACCCGCGACTCCAAAGATCCCTTTGACTCCCAGCCGTGAGCGATGGCGAGCTCAACTGCGCAAACTCAATTCTCTTTCTTCGGGTATCCGAAGCCTCCAGGCAAAATTACATGTTCTACGAGATGAATCAGATAAGAACTTGAACAACGCTGATGATGTAACAGAGCTTGGGACAAATCTAATGGTACAATATGAATCTATAGGGATTGATTTGAAGGCGCTGATGCAGGAATGGGAAGATGGGAAAGCAGCTCTTGCATCAAATATAGACAGGAATGAGAGACGGATCTCTTCCCTTAGTGGAATATTGTCACCCACAACATCTCTAGGTGGTATTACCGCCGTAGAAGAAGGAAGTGCCTCGGATGCTCTAAATATCTTGAATGGAGAAACTAGATCTCCTTCTAGTCTCGATTTTAGCAGCTCGGATGCTGAGGAGGTTTTTGAGGCCGTCGCTCTGCCTCGACAGCGAAATGCATTAACCCGAGAAGAACGCATTGTTAAGATGAAAGAGGATAGGGCGAAGAGAGACTCAATGCGAGACAAGGCGGAGGCTAATACACATATGTTGCGGGAACTAGAGTCAGTGATCAATCTACGGCCAAGAGGACGGACTACTCCCGCTGGGCGCATTACGTCGATATGATACTATACTTAATATTTTAATTTCCTTTGGGTATATGGTGATACGGGTTGGATGGGGTTGGCTTGCCTTACCATTGCGTAACTGGAGTATATCGCATCTTATTGCCTTTGGTAACAGAAATATATACCCAAGGAGCTTAGCAAGGCGTTATTTTTATTTTTTTAACTAATCAAATAATTATAAACAAAAGAACCTCCCTATAATAAGATGCCGTCACGGGCTGGTAATAATTATCCTCATAAGAACCGGCTAATAAGTAGAAGTCTTTGCTCTTTTCTTCAGCCTTGCATATCAAAAGCGGCGGGAATTGATTTCTTAAAGCGGCGCTGTGGGAGATGATTCAGCCTCGTACCGGTAGAAATGTTTTCAACTTTCTTTTGTCAACCACCTCATCCTAAACTCAACGTGCGCAACAATCGCATCAATGGCGACATCAGTTGATGCGAAACTCCTCAAGTCCACCAAATTCCCTCCGGAGTTCAATCAGAAGGTGGACATGCAGAAGGTTAATGTTGAAGTTATGAAAAAGTATGCCAATCATCCAGGGTCGATCTGAGCACGAGACTGACCGTATCTGCAGATGGATTGCCGGCAAGATCTCAGAAATTCTGGGCAATGATGACGATGTTGTGATTGAACTCTGCTTCAATCTCGTCGAAGGAGCGCGTTTTGTATGACCTCATCCGCTTTCGAGTGTCCTAAGCTAACCAGTATTCTAGCCCGACATCAAGAAGATGCAGATTCAGCTCACCGGCTTCTTGGACAAGGATACTGCTAAATTCTGCAAAGAACTTTGGAAACTTTGCTTGAGTGCCCAGAGCAATCCTCAAGGCGTTCCCAAGGAACTGCTAGAAGCCAAAAAACTCGAGCTTATCCAAGAAAAGGTATCCTTGCATCTATCTATATACTGCTTTGTTGACTAACAATTACATAGATTGATGCTGAAAGAGCCGCCGAGGTTGCGCGTCAGAGACGAGAAGACGAACAACGTCACGAGCGCGAGACAAACAACATCAGAAATCGTGAACGTGGTGAGCGTGGACGGGGTGGGGGACGGGGAGAAAGTTATCGAGGCGGGCGAGGTGATAGAGACAGAGATTTCGATCGGGGCGTTGGCAGAAATTTTGGCCGAAGAGGTCAGTCGAGATTCTCTAGGTCACCACCTCCACGTCGACGTGATTCTAGAGATCGAGATTCGTATCGTGGTCCGCCAAGGGAAACCGACACATATATTCCTAGTGACCGCGCCGGCCGTAGGAGGGATGATCGAAGAAGACTATCCGTTTCGCCATCACCTTCAAGGTCCGATTCACGTACACCACCACGTCGCCGTAATCGCTCCATATCAGGGTCTCCCTCTCGTTCTCGCTCGCGCTCTCCAGCACTTCGTAGGCGTAGATCCATAACACCAGTTAGGCGAGGTCATAGGGGTAGAGGAGGAAGAGGAGGAAGCCCAGACCGTAGAGCGTCGCGAAGAATGCCATCAGTCTCAACTTCTTCACGTTCCCGCTCTCCGCTACCCAAGCGAAGAAGAGCTACTTCCGAGTCAATAAGCCGTTCTCCGCCACCAAGGTTCCGTAGAAGTAGACGTGACAGTCGCTCTACATCAAGGTCTAGGTCCAAGTCTCGCTCATTCTCGCGATCGATCAGTCGTAGTCCTCGCAGAAGATCGCTGAGCAAAGCTGAGGCTTCTCTAAGTTCTGCTATAGATGTTGATGCTGCCAAATCACGAACTGCTCGTAAGGGTCGTGACCGTGACGAACGCAGACTAACGAGGAGCCACAGCCGTAGTACTACGCCTCCTAGACACCGTCGAAGCCGAGATCGAAGCACGAGTCTTGGAAAGGATCGAAAGCGTCGTCATTCAGTCCAAAGATATGAGCTAGCTAACAAAAGAAGACGGAATGCTTCCTCTGTCTCTCCACCCGTTGATACAAGAAAAAAGAGGGCTGATTCTGAAGAGGAGCGATACAGAAATTCGGCGGGACGTGAAAGTGAAGTGACTCTTCCAGGAGGACCTACAGAGCCCAGTGAGGTCAGCGATTCATGATATGTAGTGGCACTTTTTCCTTAACTATCGCGCTATATGACCATTACCGCTGACTCGTCCTCTTCTTCAGATGAACGATCCACAGAGACAAGCTAGGGAGCTGAGGGAGAAATTGTTGAAGGAAAAGATCAAGAAGATGAGAACTTCGATAGATTCCACAGAAACTCATGCTAACGGTCGATGAAGTTATTCCTTTTGTTCCGTATAAAACGATATAGCAGGCATTTGTTCATGTAGAAAAGGGAAAAAATTCGCAATGCTCATTTCTGAGTGAGTGACATTGACTTAGCATCAAGCTAACTTACACGTGAGAAATTTTGATGAGATGAATTTTTCCAATTTATACAGTCCCCTCGACTTAACTCAATATTGTAACCTGTCTCAAAACACAGAAGAATGAGCCGTCGTTTCCCTTTCTTCTATCTCCACCTCAAAACCAAACTCCCTCAACAACTGCGGAACAGATTTCTGCATCTCCGTCAATCAAATGTTCTTCTAGCCCCGCTCCCAAAAGCAAAGGAACAATATCCCGTCAATTTCCCCCAACTTAGCATCCGACCATCTCTTAGGGATAAAAACTTTAAATAAATATAATGTATAATCCGAGGATGTTCCCTGCTACCGTGCAAGCATTTTCAGTAGGGAAGATAGGTTGTAGATTCTTTTAATATAGTGGGATTGCCTAAACCTCATTTTTTGTGTAAAATTAAACTTCGCAAGTACCGCTTAACAACAAAGGCTATATATATTTAAATACGTCCAACCATTATCAAACACAACAAACTCCCAGAGCCAACCTGGGTCATCAAAGATAGGGAATCGCCAATCCCGCATACGAACCCCCAGAGCCAACCTGGGTTACCAAAGATAAAGTTATCGCCAATCCCGCATACGCATACGATCGTAGTAATAAGTAAACGCAAAAATGCATTTCTTCCCAACCTGCCAATAGTACGGTGGTTGGTTTAGTTGGTAATAAGTAAACACACTAAGTGAATGTGTTTCTTTCCACCCATCTGATAATATATCCGGTGGGTGGTTTCTTGCCGGTTGGGTATAAGGTATCCTATATATTTTTTGTGTATATACTTGGTCGATTTCGCGAGGAGGCTTGCAAGTTCTTCGGGCTTGCGGTACACAGGTAGTTGGTTATTGCTCGGAGTGTCTTAGCTGCCGTATTGCGGAGCCAGCTGCAAACTTGCTGGTGATGCTTCCTGATGGATATGGATCATGCCTTGCAGCTATCTGCTGGTAATCATATTTCTTCTCTTGCGATCACCATTCATTTGTCTTTCTGCGTTTCCGTCTTCGTCTCCCCATATTATCTGCTTTATATTGTCCATAGTAAATAAACTTGACGATGAGGATTTCACAAGCTGAGTTTGCGGGTCAGATATAGGGGAATTGGGATCTCAAGTGGGACGTAATATTGTGAGAGGGGGTCCTAGAACGGGATTCAGGTCGGGACGAAACCGGTCGTAGAACAATCGACTGATGTTGAGGATCAACGGAAAGGGGGATAAATATGTATGGAAAAGTACGTTCGATGTGGCAACATGGACGAGAGTGTTATTCTGCCAATTTGAGGACCTAGGTTGAAAGCCAAAAGGGAAATATTCTTCTACCTATACTAAGAGAACTGTGAGCATTCCAAGTGAACGAATGGATCAAGATCTATAAGGGAGTAAGTAGGTGGAGCGTCCCACTTCTACCGGATTATATTAATAAAACCGACCTTGAGAACGTGCTTTATTTCAAAGCCTATAACTTCATGGCTATTTAGGAAACAAGAGTATGTAATTAACTTTGTAGGAGAATATATGCAATGCATTTATAAGGTTCACTTTGTTCTCTTCCCTTCAGTTTTAATTGAGTTTTCTTTTACTAATTAGAAAACGCTCAATTGTGAGCTTCAGTTCCACTCTCTAGAAGTCTCTGATTTTAAGGGCAAATGCGGGAAGTTTTGGATTCCCATTGCAGAATATATAGGTAGCTATAAAATATAAATAAAGGTCGTCTCGCCCTACCCTGTAAGCCAAGGGGTCTCGCTTATGCGATAATAGCTAATCCCTGCACGTCTCCAGAGTTTCAATTCCACCATCACATAAGCTCTCAGTAACCAACCTTCCGTCCCTCTCTTGCGGTCCTCTCCTCTCAAACTGCACGTATGGCGGAAAACACGGCACCGGCCACGAACGGTACAAATGGCGATGTGCCGGGGCAGCCGTTCTATGAAAAAGCACGGGTGCACCTGACGAAACTGCTGGAGAAAAAACGAGTGCTGGAACGAACGCTCGCGCAGCAGGAAGATCTCATCTACAAGCGCGAAACGGATTACCTGGAGGAGACGCCGACGGGCAATATCATCATCGGGTTTGAGAACTACACGAAGGGGGGCAGTAGTGCGGTAGGGGGCCTGGGTAGGAGGAAGACGATTGCGGGGGATACGAATAGGGTTTTTTCCAGGAGTAGTATTAGTTATAATATCAATGCTGTAAGATCCTTTTTATTTCCCTCCTCGGGGGCCCTTCCGCTCTGCAGGGGGCGGGGGGAGCTGGGGTATTTCTATAGTGGTTTACTGATATCGGTTTGGCGTAGGAATCTCCACCTAATTCCTCTTCTCAATCTACGCCTGTAGCGCAGATGGTCCCAACTCCTCTTTCGACCAGTTTCCAGAAAGGCGAGGGTGCTTCCAATCACGCGACGCCGACGTCTGCTACTTCTGCTAATAGGACGGGGGCGGGGGTTGTCAAGAAGGGGAATAAGAGGGCGGGCGAGGATAGTGAGACGGATACGAAGGATGCTAAGAAGGCGAGGACGAATTCTACTACCGCGAGGAAGTAAATCTGAATTGAGCTGAGCTTGGGTATTGAGATTGCTTGTAGGCTACGGATGATGAGTGCGGCGTTGGAACTAGCGAATGGATTTTGGATGGAGTTCGGATACCCTTGAAGGGTTTGGAGCTTGTACGGTTTGTATGGAATTGGCTGTGTATTTGGTAACGAATACTGGGAGCATATAATGTCTTAAGGACGGAAGGATAAAAACGTGAACGAGTTATGGGAGGGCTGCCTCGACACCTCAAGGGACAAATTGTAGTGCTGATGAACTGATCGCAGAAGCATAAACTCTTGCTATAATAATGAAAATCTTAAGCGTCGAGCTAAACAACCACAAGCTATAGAGCGGGAATGAAAATACGGTGACAATTATACTTGTATAGTTAAGGGCGCATTTTGGCTCAGGATCATACTTCTTTTTATTCATGGTATCTCATCATCACTATCTGCACCAAAGCCGAAGCTGAAACCACCACTCTCTTCTTCGCCTTTGCCTACTGCAACATCCCACTTTCTCTTCCTTCCCTCTGCTTTCCTCTCTAAATCTTCAAGAGCTTGTTGGAGTAGATCTGGACGCTCCCGCTGCATACCTTCAATGAAGGTTGCATGCGGATCCGTGACATCTTTCTTGAAGCCTGAGACCTGATGAGGTTTATCTCTCAAGAATGATATGACTCCTGGTAGATGACTGCGAGGGACAAAATTCTGTGTGAGAGCGATAGAGGCATCGAGGTTCACAACAAGGTGCCACCATCCACTTGGCACATGTAGGATTTCCCCTTCGCCACACACGCCTTCGAAACAACCCTTTGTCTTTCTCGCTTCTGCGTGGAAGCTAATTAACCATTCAGCGATGCTGAGAGGGCTTGTGACTTCGCTATGGTCTTCTGAAACATAGACGCCGGGTGGTGGTGGAGTTGAAGCATTGGATGGAAACATTATCCAATACTTTGAACCTCGTAGAACAGCATTCCATGCACTCGTTGCGTTGGGGTCTTTGTGGTACGTAGAGCCGCTTCGGGCGGGTCCGATAATTAACCATTTATCATCAGGCCGCTGGCTTCCTAGAACAGCAAATAAATCTTCGCCGAAACATTCTGGTACCCAGTATGACGGGTTTGCTTGAGTTTTGCCGACATTGAGCTCCATCTTCTCTGCAAAACTTCGGTCGAAGAGATACAGTGGGCTCTCATCGCTGCTATTATGCATATAATCAACATATGCATTTAAAGTCCAGTCAACAGCTTCGGCTCGAAATTCGACGTTCCCATAGCGTTCCATCAAGGTACCCATATCCCATGATTTGTAGACCGGCCATTGCCTAACAGGGTTAGTGAGAATGAATGGTTTATCGCTCCAATTTTCCGAGAATT
Organism: Chlorociboria aeruginascens; assembly: GCA_002276475.2. Lineage (NCBI taxonomy): Eukaryota > Fungi > Ascomycota > Leotiomycetes > Helotiales > Chlorociboriaceae > Chlorociboria > Chlorociboria aeruginascens. The sequence goes on along the minus strand of NCSK02000116.1, from coordinate 82,075 downwards.
CAATAGGTGAAAGGTCTTCAAGGCGAGTTATAGAATTCTCAGGTGGAATATTCGTTGTGTAAGGGACTAAAGATGTATGGGTACAGAGGAACGGTCGATATAAGATGTCTGAGAATACAGTGTCACACCGGACCCAAGACACATGCTCATTGTCTAAATTTAGGAGAGTAGATCGCCATGAACCTCGCCATACAAATGACCCTGACTTTGACTGTGATGACCTAAGAGAAGAGTGAGCATTGTACTGAAATCGACGCTTTGAATGTATAGTTTAGATTCTTTGAAATATAGTTCCGAAGAGCCCGCAGTGCTTGCATGTATGCCTAGCCCTAAGTAAGGAACACTATAAAAACAGTCACAAAATCATCGAGGAACTCATGAGGTCACCCACTTCGTGAGTCATCGTTAACCGAATCAAGACCTTTTTTAAAAAAAATATATGACAAAGATTTATATAAAAAGAGTCACCTACTCAATAAATAGCGTCTTCCAAAGTTCTTCGGATCTGCAGAATGCATATAGAAACTTGCATGTAGAACCGAGTAATCGTAACGAATGTGACTCGAGATGTTCTAGAAGTATAGCCAAAATTTCGTCGGGGAGTATTTGGAAGTGGGCTATAGCGTGCCGTGCATTGCCTATAGCGGTATATTGATTTCCAGACGGCTTGACTCCCAAATGATGATGGGGAATGGAAACGAGTGACTCTTCCTGAGTCGTTGGCGCAATGGGCCGAGCATCCGCAGCTGAGGAATATCCAGAATCCAGGGAAATGATTGAAGGCTCCATGACACTGGCTGCTAATGCATATGCTTTTGTGGTTCGATTCCTTAACTGGAACCCCGAAAAAATACACTTCTGCGCATTTTTCTCATGTGACAGTGGCAAGAATTAAGAGAATTGTATGACCGGCCCAGATGGATTTATCTCAACTGGTGAACAGAGTTCATCAAATATTGGGAAAATGCTGACGCCGACAAGAAAAAAAACATATACAATAATACCTGTTTTTAGTGAATTTGTACGAAGTGTACAAGTAGGTCAATTTCCCATATTCGCGCTTAGTAATTAGCGCCCCTCGATCTAAATAGAAATTTTGCGCCCCGATCTCCTCCACAAAAAACAATATCAAACAGATAAATACAACCACAGACTACAACTTACTAGATTCATATCAACTCTCGTTCTCGGGAGTTTAGAGTCTAGTCTTTTACAGAAGAGCTTTCAGTTACACATCGCAGGCTCTCCGCGAGACCACTGCGCACCCCTCCATCCAAGAGTCTCGACATCAGCGACAGGCTGAATTACACGAAAACCGCAATCATGGCAGACAAAGGTCTTGAAGAGATTCCAGAAGGAAAGTATCCTGAATTCCGACGGTTCGGCGCACACCGCCAATCTGCTTTGATGTAGATAAATCTAATATGGTACATGAAAGCTAACAGAGTTCTCAAAATAGGTCAGATTGAGTCCAATTATGACGAGACGGTTGATTCCTTCGATACCATGAACTTGAAGCCTGAGCTTCTCCGAGGTTCGTCTCGATGGAAAAAAAGGATTTTACGAGGGTCAGGGCTAAATATTATATAGGTGTCTATGCATACGGGTTTGAACGTCCATCTGCTATTCAGCAGCGTGCTATCATGCCTGTCATCAAAGGTGCGCAAGTTCCTTGATTTACAATTCATCCTAAGATGTTCTAATTCTCTCCCCCAAGGCCATGATGTTATTGCGCAGGCTCAATCAGGTACCGGAAAAACCGCCACTTTCTCCATCTCCGTCCTTCAAAAGCTGGACCCCAACATCAAGCAATGTCAAGCCTTGATCCTCGCTCCGACCCGTGAGTTAGCTCAACAGATCCAAAAAGTTGTTGTTGCTATCGGTGATTTCATGAGCGTCGAGTGTCACGCTTGTATTGGTGGTACTAGCGTCCGTGATGACATGAAGGCCCTTGCTGATGGTCCTCAAATCGTTGTCGGTACTCCTGGCCGTGTTCATGATATGATCCAACGTAGATTCTTGAAGACCGACTCTATGAAGATGTTCGTCCTTGATGAGGCCGATGAAATGCTTTCTGTAAGTACCACTACAAGGAGCGTTTTCGAATAATTCATTAACAGATTTTCAGCGTGGTTTCACTGAGCAGATCTACGATATCTTTCAACTTCTTCCTCAATCTACCCAGGTTGTCCTTCTCTCGGCTACCATGCCCCATGATGTTCTCGAGGTCACTACAAAGTTCATGCGCGATCCCGTCCGTATCTTGGTCAAGAAAGCCGAGCTTACACTTGAAGGTATCAAGCAATTCTACATCGCCGTCGAAAAGGAAGATTGGAAACTGGACACCCTTTCTGATTTGTACGAGACCGTTACTATCACTCAAGCTGTGATCTTCTGCAACACCCGCCGAAAGGTTGACTGGCTTACCGACAAGCTCACTGCCCGTGACTTCACCGTCTCTGCCATGCATGGTGATATGGATCAGGGTCAACGTGATCTAATTATGAAGGAATTCCGATCGGGTTCTTCCCGTGTCTTGATCGCCACAGATCTCTTGGCTCGTGGTATTGATGTTCAACAAGTTTCGTTGGTTATCAATTATGATCTTCCCTCCAACCGTGAGAACTATATCCATCGCATTGGTCGTGGTGGTCGTTTTGGACGTAAGGGTGTTGCCATTAACTTCGTCACCGCCGAAGATGTGCGCATGATGAGAGAGATAGAGCAGTTCTACAGCACTCAAATTGAGGAGATGCCTATGAACGTTGCTGATCTCATTTAAGCTTTCTTTTCCTTTTGAAAATCAGGGTAATATCACAGGTTCCGACTGTTCGAAGCATCTCATCGGAACCCCTTTCTACAGGGCAGTGATAGTGAGCGTTGTTGGTTCGCCCGACACGTGAGGAATATTGAAGGTTTAATTGGTGGCATAAAAGTTGCGGCATCAGAGCGTGAAGCTCGCTAGTTTCTTGCGTATTTTCAGGCATTCCCAACACTAGAGGGTTGGGTGATGCTTTGGCTTTCTCGTTTGTACCCAGGGATGGCTATATTGGTCATTACGGTGTCACCAGTTCTCGTTCTTCTGAATCCATGACTTCTCTTTGTCACGAATTTATGAACGTAGACAAATAGACACTGTGAAGTTTCTGCTAGACCATGATACATCCAAAATGCAAAAACAAAAAATTCCTACCCTGTTGTTGATCATGTGACCTTTGCGCAACTTCTTTTTCTTCTCCTAATCCTCACCCCTCCTCTCCGCATCCTTTTTGACCATCTCTGCCCGCCCAACTTTCTAACCCATCTGTCCCAGCACTTTGGAGAGCTACCGTTTTACAAACTCTTCGTCTGATCTTCCTAGGTTACGTCGCATCTTTCCCTCCACAATGAATCCTCAGAAGCGTCCCTTACAAGCACTGTCCGGCCTCAGTGCAGGTGCCGAGAGTGGCGTCGATGGAATTTGGAGAATGCAACTGAGAAAGGAGCATGGTTTTCTTCTGGCCAGGCTAGAAAACTTGGAAGAGTCTATGAAGAGATTCGAAGAAAGTGACACTACATTCAGGCGGGAGTTAGCAGAACGATTCATATTGCTAGAGGGCCAGATATCAAAGCAGAAGCATGAGCTGGAGCTTATTCGACAAGAATATAAGGAACGGATGGAGGATGACAAGGCTAAGATGAAGGAAGAATTTGCTGCTGATTGGAAGCGGACCCATTCAAATGGTTTATCTCACGTCCTTGTGCCTTGATAACAAGTTATGCTGATTGAGATAGCTTCTGCTTCTACCATTGCTGGAGACGATGAAGGAAAGCCTCGACCTGCTACAAGAGCTCGCGTTCAAAAATTATTTGAAGAACTAGATTCAGGTCAGCAAGACCAAATTCAACACACGCCAGTCCAACAAGCTCCTATTCAGGACACCCCAATCCAATCAAAGCGGAAACTCGATAAACTCTCTCAAGGTCGTGCTTCGTTCTCCCAATACTTTGCATCTATGGCCAAGAAACTAGGGGAAATCCCGGCGGACCGAGAGGTCGAATTCATTGGCCTTTTCGTCATTGGAATGACAAGCAAGGAGGAACGAGAGGAGCTCGGTGGGTACCTATGTTCCAACTATCGGTCGAGGCTGTTGAAAAATGGGGTGACGGAGTTTGATTGCTACTGGACTGAACTTAGAGCTGCAGCTGAGGTCACTGGGCTACTCTAAGGAACTACTTTAGGGTCGCAGGGAGAAAAAAGAACTTTGATTCCGCAAGATATGGAGAACGAGGCGAGGGCGTTTAGTGAAATTATGTGATTTCATGGGGAGACGACGAATTAATATGTCAAGAGGTTCCTATTCAATATGAGAGATATTCGCTTTTACCTTATGCCGCTGTGTAGTACTGACACTTGTCTCTGAGGGATGTGGTGTTTATTGTCGAGAATTCGAGAACAAGGAGGACTAAAATGTTCCAAGCATTGCAGTTAGTTTAGGTTCTGCTTCAAACTATGTATTAGCAGCACGCAACAAATTTCAAAGAGTAGAGGTTGGCCAGATCAAGCATTAAAAAGTAAATTCAATAACCTCCACTAATATATACTCCACCTCGACACCAACTCTGTTTTTCCATACAAATGCATTATCTATCCATCCCTATTCCCATATTCAAATCCTCACCAACTCCACCCTCGTAATTCTTGGTGTAGCACTAACAGCCAACCCACTGGCATCCACAGCAAATAACCATTCGTCCGAAGTCAAGCTACCCCAATACGTGCTATCGACTATCGCCCAACTCCACCAAGTCGGATACAAACCCTCGTAAGTCGGCAGACTCAGCTCCTCATACACGGCTCTAAACCCCAACATTGTTTCCCTATCTGCATTGACCTTCTTCAGACTTGTAGGGTACAGCTGCACGTTTGGTCCTGCGAATGTGACGTTCGCTGGCAAGGAGAGGATATCTGTCCCATTGCTGATCCAGGACGTCACGCCCAACCCGGGTTTACTGTCGTCGGTCGAGTTGGTGATTGAGGAATTCAAAGCCTCGTCCGAAGAAATGTGACTCCTTGCGAAATCCCTGACTGCCTCCTCTCTCGCTGCTATTTCCACGGCGGGGAGGAAGAGCTCCCCGATCAGATTCGTGAGTGCAGCAACAATAGAATGCGGCTCATCACCAGCTGAGAAAATCGTAAATCTGAGGTCCCAGTCTGGGATGAGTGCTAGGATCGTAGAGCAGCCTGGTAAATCTCCTGTCTTGGTATATAGGTCTAGGACGCGGTCGTTGGGGGGTATTGTCATTCGCATGACTTCCCAGGGGGCCCCACTCCTTGCTTGAGATCTGCGTTGAAGCTGTGCGGTTTCATCCACCGACGTGTTTGTGCGGGAGTCAGCAGCGTGGATTCTAGGATGGACCGCCCGATTGTTGTGACGCCGGAGACAGTTGTATAAACGCCGCTAGCTCCAGGAGATGTTAGGAATTGTTTGAGGGAAAACGGAGAGAGAATGATTACGGCGTTGCGTAGCCGAGGAGGATGGCATAGTATATGTTGCCATTCGGGATGATGGATGTGGAGATGTCTGCCGGTAGCGAGTAGGAAGTGTGTGGCAGCTTAAAAGCCTTGAAAAGACTACCCTCGATCAAATTTGCAAATGCTTTTCCGGTGATGTCCTCTAGGGCATAGGAAAGGATTTGGTAATTTAAATTTGAGTAGATGGGGGAAGTTGATGGGCATAAACGGGATGGCGTGTAGAGAACCCAGCGAAGAATTGTTGTCGGCTGCATAGTGGAAGTAGACCAGCTCCACCGGAAGGTATTTCAGATTGGATGAGAGGTGGAAGACCAAGCAAGTTACTATCGACACCCTGCACACTCAACTCCTTAAGTTCAGCGTAGTCTCGACCGATATTTGATAGCTGGCTTGCTAGATCTCCAATTGTGATATCTTCCCAGGCAACATGATCGATGGGATCGTCCGTGGCATTGAGAGATTGTGCAACTGCCATAGGTTCAGGAACGTATTTCGTGATTGGTTCATCGAATGATACGTCGCCGGCTTCAAGAAGGAATGTGTAGACGGTGGAGAGCTTCGTCAAGCTGCCTATGTGAAATATCGTATTGGAATCAACCCTTTTAGTTGCTGATTCCGCAATTTGTAGAATTAGTGCTGAATAGGAATACTCGTAGATTGGATCTGCTTCATGCGTAGATAAGATTTGCATCGAGAAAGACGTTGCATTGGCTTCAAAAGGACCAAAAGTCGAATTGCTTTATAGCTATTGCTTGGGCTATTGCTTGATCCAGATTGCTTTTGGCACTAGAAATTGTGCTACATGAGGAGAGATTAAGTGGTGCTGGGAATTGGGGACCGATCAATGGACAGTTTCTGGCTACTCGAGTAAGAAGGATTGCTCCTGCAAGATGTAAAACGGACAGAAGCCAGGCGCGCATCGTATCTTTGGAAATTAAACCGGAGGAAGAGTATATGAAACTCAGACGGTTATTTGATCAATGCTTTCCTTAGATATGACAGGAGGTGAGATAGGGATGGAATGCAAAGGGGATGATGAGTGAAACACTCTGAAAACGAGTGCTATACGTCCTTGTATAGATATATTCATTGAGACTATGTGACTGTGAAAGGAGACTACTTGGCGGAACTATTCAACGCTGCCTGCAACACAGCCTTGGGGGGAAAATTATTGCCGTGGCATACAAATCTCGTATCCACAGTGAAAAGGATCAAAACGACACGATTTGACCAGTAAGAAACAAAGCTTGAGCAAACCTAATTAAAACCGCTGGCTGACAGTATGTTGGTAATCACTCCTATGGCCTCTCGCTTTGAAATGCATATATGGAGGCTTAAAATTGATCTGCAGTGTGCTATTGAGCTGTACCCGTCAAAGCCTTTTTATTCGCCTCGGGGGGGGGAGAAACCTATCTTATCTAATGGACCATTTCAATTGGTACACTCGTTTTATTTCTGAATAGCCTCACCCACCAACGTGTCCTCACACATCACCCACTCAGGCGGTAGACTTTAGCGTAGGAGTTCTGAGGCCCAATTTGGCGTGATATTTACTAGCATGAATGAAATTAAAAGACTGCATACCACTGTAAACCTTTTCTACCTTGCCAAGACCCTGGCCCATTGATCCAATGATTTCATGGTCTTCACGAAGCTCTTTCCAAATGACTTCGGCATTCAACCTAGTAATCTCCAACCATGCTCGCAGGATTCTGTGATGGCGTCGACTGAAATTTCGAAATAAATCTCCTCCCGAGGCGCTGCCTCGCCGGAACTCCTAATTGAAAACACTGTACAACTTTGTCATATTTCTCGCTATAAAGTCCCATCCTCAGGCAATTCATCAATCACATGAGTAACGATATCAATCAATTCGTCGACGTCCGGTCTTTCGGCTGGCTCAACCCGTAAGCATTTTCTGACAACCTCCCGAATGCTGTCACTGATCATACTGTCCTCAGTCTGGCCTGGCTGGTTTGTTGCCTTCTTCTTCCCTCCAGCACCTTCGTCTGGAAATCTCCAATCGCCACCTAATACACAAAGGCTTAAGCTTCCTCCAGTTTCGTCACTACGCATTTCGAAAGGGGATTTTCCAACCAAGCAAGCGTACAAAGTACATCCCAGTGACCATATATCCACTTTTGTGTCCACTGTACTGCCAGTCTTTACGTCAAATAACTCAGGAGCACGGTATGGCATCGTAGAATGCTCAGCGGCTTGATCTTGGACGGCAAGTGCGAGGGATCTTGAGGTGATCGGGGTAGGTGATGGAGCGAGTGATCCAAGATCCATAAGGATCGGCTGTTCCCCGTCATCATCAATCATGATGTTTCCTATTGGATGTTAGATTATCTCAATTGATTTTCAACACGTCTTACCTGGCTTAATATCTCTATGCGCATACGCCCTAATCTCTCCGGGCGCAAGTCCTTCTTGACTGATTGTAATCTCCCCGTCTATCAATGGCTCTTGCTGCTCACTACCAGGGTCATTTTCTCTTTCGTTTTGCCTTCCCCTTTGTTGTTCGACTTCTTCCGTATCCTGGTCCGCCATTGCGGCCTCGTGTCGCACTTGTCTTGCCTTCTTCTGACTATTGGATCCGCCTGGCCCCCCTCGAATTCTGTAGTTATGCATCGCTTTTAAGGCCTTGCACACTCCCAAGAATAACACCATAAGCTTCCTTTCCGGAAACTTTGTATGATTGACCAGATTCGCATTGATTATATCTTGCAGGTTCCCCCGGCGGTAGTATGGTAGCAAGATATACACAGTCTTGGCGCCAGGATCTGATCGATCGGCAGATACGCAATAATCGACACTAGATATGATATTTGGGTGTGGCGAAAAAAGGGCATATGCTTCAACTTCCTTCATAGCTTGAGCTACAGACTCTTGGCCGAACGGACATCGAATCTTCTTGAGGGCGTAAAGTGCTCCGCTGGTGGTATCTTCTACTAAATAGACATAACTGAACCCCTGTAATCATTAGCTTCAGTGCAGACGCAAGAATTGATATCCATACTCCCTGTTCAATGTTAGCTTGAGTTTAAAATACGGAGTTGGTGTCTATACTTCTCCCAGTAAGCGTAAGATCTTGAAGCTTCGACTATTGATCTTCAGTTTTGGAGAGCCTGGAAAACAGCTCATGCAATTCGTCAGAGTATATAACAGGTCATGAAAGTATTGAGCCATAATGAAGGTAGATGGTAGATGCGACAAAGCCAATATCCAGTCCAGTCTTTCCAGAGGTCTTCCGCAGATGCCCGTATCAAGCACAAAGCCAGAACCTGGATTGCGCAATTGCAATAGGATTAATGTAGAGGGCAGGTTCTTATGAGACAAAGTTCATGATTTTATTACCTTTGGAGGTGGTGTTGTTGAAGCAATAATTGTAACGTAAGCTTCAGCTACATTAGTATACTTGTATGCGCCTCAGCCATTTGCACAGCCACATTTGGGAGGTTCAAAGTGCTGAAAGCTCAAGCTACTCTTTAACTATAATTGTCTTGTTTACAATGGCTACAAGTATAGAACTTAACCTTGGGCATTGTAAGGTAAAAGCTATGTCTGACACTTTTTTTTAAATAAAGCATCGTCCTACTACACGTTCCAATTCCGCTGGTGGAATGTTAAGGTGCAGCCTAGACCTTGTCCAGGGTGCACGCGTATTGTTTCGTGGATCCATTGCGGGGTCGACTTTAATGTAGTGCTACAACCTATACATTATGCTGCCAGCTATTCCCAACATCGTCTCCACCAATACTAATTGATAGGACTACTCGATACCTTCGCTCTACAGCTTTTCGAAAGCTTTCAAGATGACTATCCGTGTAAAGAAGTTCACCCCGGAGGTTCTTCTCTCTGCTCCTCGACGTTCTTCAGCAATTCCAAATGAAGATGGAACTTTAGCATTGTTTACTACGTCAACATACTCCTTCACCTCCCATTCAAAGACTGCTGAAATTAAAGTTTTAAATATCAGCAATGGACAGACAACTCTCCTCAGCAACGACAGCAATGCGTCTGAACCAACTTGGTTAGGTTGGAAGAATGAAGTGTTGTGGTTAAAGAGGGGAGAAAAGGGTGTTACTAGCCTGGTTTTGGCAGATGCGGAAAATGTCACAAAGAGGTATAAATTGCGTTCAATCTAGTCTGAGATTGGCCACTGACAGTAATCAGCCCAGTGACAGTCAGCACTTTCAATGGCTCAGTTTCCAATCTGAAATTGGCAAAATTGGACTCCGAGACAATTGCTCTTGCCGTCACTGGCCTTGCTACCCCCGCAGGCAATTTGTACAACGAAGAGACAGCAGAGAAGCCGAAATCCACAGCAAGAATCTACAAGAAGCTATTTGTTCGACAGTGGGACGCATACGTCACGGAAAATAAGAGTTCTATCTGGTATGCCACGTTGAAAAGACGCAAGGGCCAGGAACTACTCAGTCTGGAAGCTCCGGGTCTTAGGAACGCTCTCAGAGGACATTCGGTATCTCTTGAATCACCAGTCCCTCCCTTCGGAGGATCAGCAGATTTCGATATCAGTAAGGGTGGGCTTGTTTTCGTTGCAAAAGATCCAAAGCTAGATCCAGCAAATCACACTAAGACTGACCTCTATCATATCCCATTGAAGACTTTTACGGAATCTGAAGCTCCTTCGCCCATAATTGTGAAGACTGGGACTTTAAGGGGATATAGCAGTGGGCCCGTGTTCTCACCTAATGCCAAATCTGTTGCATTTACGCGTATGAAGAGTGATCAATACGAGAGCGACAAGCCCAGACTGCTTTTAGTTCCAGATATTCTCGATCCCAATAATGTCTCGGAATTCTATTCAACAGAAGATGGAAAAGGCAGTTGGGATCTTAGACCGGAGACCATTACATGGTCACGAGACGGTTCAGAGCTCTATGTTACGGCAGAAGAGAATGGCCGCGGGAAGCTATTTAAGCTACCATCCTCACCAAGGTTTGCTAGTAAACTACCAACCGCCGTGATTAATGACGGCGCTGTTAGTGAGGTTAAAGTCTTACCAGATAACAATCTTCTTATTAGCGCCACCTCTCTTGTTGAGAATAGCATTTATTATCTGCTAGATCCGTCGAGCTCCACTAAGACTGTGACAATATCTTCAAGCTCAAAAGCAGGGAAATCTTTCGGATTATATCAAGACCAAATTGATGAATTTTGGTATTCTGGTGCTGGGGATTACAGCGTACACGCTTGGCTTCTGAAACCCTCTAACTTCGACAAGTCAAAGAAATATCCGCTTGCATATCTCATCCATGGAGGAGTAAGACAACCCCTGAAGTAAGTTGTCATATACTAACTTCATTACAGCCACAAGGATCCTGGAAAGAAAGCTGGTCTACGCGCTGGAACCCCGCCATTTTTGCAGAGCAAGGATATATAGTCGTTACACCAAACCCGACCGGATCAACCGGCTATGGGATGGAACTCCAAAATGGGATTCGGAATCAATGGGGTGGTCGACCATATCAGGACTTGGTCAAAGGCTTTGAATATATCGAGAAGAACCTCGACTACGTCGATACATCCCGAGCCGTCGCCTTGGGAGCCAGCTATGGTGGGTACATGATAAACTGGATTCAAGGGCAACCACTCGGACAAAAATTTAAAGCCCTCGTTACCCACGACGGCGTCTTCAGCACCTTGAATCAATATTCGTCCGAAGAGCTCTTCTTCCCACATCATGATTTTGGCGGAACACTATGGGAAAACCGCGAGGGGTATGAGAAATGGGATCCCGCGAGACATGTGAAGAATTGGAAGACCCCTCATCTGATCATTCATAATGAGCTAGATTATAGACTGCCTATCGCGGAAGGGTTGGCGCCGTTTAATGTTTTGCAGACGAAGAAGATCCCAAGTAAATTTTTAAGTTTTCCCGATGAAAATCATGTGAGTTTCCCCCGTCCTTTGCCTCTCGGGATGGAACCTGATGAAGATTTAGTGGGTATTGAAACCGGAAAATTCTCTAGTTTGGCATAATGAGGTTTTAGCGTGGATCAATAAGTATAGTGGCGTTGAACAGGAACAGCAGGAAGGGCTACAGCAGAGTATCTCTGATTTAAGACTCTGAATAACTCTCCTTCTGGGTGAGCTTGAGATCTGAATTTGTAAAGTATCGACTAGGGGAAGTTATGGATCAGTAGGTTTCTGGTTCAAACATCTAGTTTCACGGTTCGTGTGGGATCAAGGGGGAGAAGGGGGAGAAGGGACGGGGGGTCAGGTGTGATTTCACTATCAAAGATATTCGCTTATATTGACATCAAAAAGGTCCTTGCCATACAGTATCAGGGTATACAACAAAGTCTGCACTTCAAAACTCTCGCGAGTTCAATTCCTCATTCATAACTCCTAATACTTCCCTAGCTAATCACTCATTTCATTTCTTCCCCTTCCGTCTCCATTCCTTCTCCCTCTCATACGCCTTGGATTCCCTCCCCTCCTCACCCTGTATCTCCGCAACTAACCTCTTATACTTCCTCTCATACTCCCTATCCTTCTCCTTCTTCTCCCTCAAACTCTCCCTCGCTATAAAATTAGCATCCTTCCTCAGCTCTCGCATCGCGCCCTTCTTCTCCCTCTTATGCTCTGCTCTCAATTTCGCGGCCTCAGCCCGTTCCCGGTTAGGATCATAGTGTTTGTCTGGATTGTATGATTCTTCGAATTTGGGAATTGCCATTTTTATGGCGAGCGGGCGATGGTGGTGCAATTCTAGAGGCCGACGGAGGAGCTGCGCTTGTTTGAGGTGGAGGCCGAGTTTTTGCGTGGTTTTGAGTAGGTGTGTCTAGCTGTGTTAATAGGCAGTCTGAAATAGGGTTGGAAAATTTACCTGGCTGCTTGCTGGAAGTCGTGATCGGCAGCTTTTACTGCCTAGATACTGAACGATCTTCAACGCTGGCTCGAAGACTTCATAGAATGCTGCTTTTCCAACCCATGTATCCGCTGCAGCATCCAAAACCCGTAGGTTTGTCTCTAGTAATGCGATTTTGAGGGATGCTTCATCATCGGCTGAAAGATCTTGGGGTGTGCAGTCGTAGAATTTTAGTTGTCTGCTGACCATTTCACCTCCTTCTATTCGTACTGATATTTTGGACTCGTGGTATGGGAAGAACCCAGGGGGTTTCGAGATCTTGACTGGTGCTAATGCACAGAGAGTGTTTTCTATGAAGCCGATTACTTCGGGCACATATCGTTTGGGTAATCGCTGATATTCTAAACATAAAGTGTTTAAGAATGCGCCTACAGTATAGTCTGCTAAAGTACGTGGGATTTTCTGGCCTAGATACCTAGTCATGGTTAGAATGGCAGGAGTAACGACTTGGTGAAAGTGATCTGAGGTGGGAAATACGGTGCCGATGGCTGTCAGAAGTACCAAATCTCCTGCTGTAGGACTAAGTGCTCTTGACTCAATTTCTTTGAGATGGGTTCGGAAAGCGTTTGCAATTTCTAATGTGTAAGTCTTCGCTAGAGAATGAACGTGCCGGATAAGAGTCTCTAAGATACAGAATGGCGGTTTTTGAGGCTGGTTTGCAAGGTATGATATGTGTTGAACGAGGGCCACCGAAAAGGCTCCCAGTTTAGCCTTGTTCTCACTCTTCAGTTTCGGGTGATAAAGAGCCCTGATACGTTGGACTACTGTAGGGAGATCCATAAGTACCACGTCTTTTGTGGCTTTGAGAAGTTCGGCATGAGATTCAGGACATACAAAAGTGTAGGCCAAATCTCCATTGGTTCCATTCTTAGACGGCATTTCAATCTCCGGTATGGGACCATTTGTACCTGTGAGGAACTCTGGGCGTTTTGCCTCTTCCTCAGTTAGAAGGTCCCTGAGGAACCCAATATCTTCATCTTCTGCGTCTTTTTCCTCTTCATCAGATGACTCGTCTTCATTGATCGACTCTAAATCTGAACCACTTGCAACGAGATCATCATCTATAACGAACTTGTCCTCATCCTCGACACCCATTTCTGTAAGCGATGACTTGGCTTGAATACCCGGACCAAACCCGAAGTCTTCTTCCTCTTCTTCGTCTTCAGGACTAAGATCAGCTTCTTCGTCACTCTCAGGTAATCCTTCCATTCGCCGTAATCTTTCAGCTTCCAGCTTCTTAAGTTTCCTTGATTCTTCCTCTATTTTTTCATCTTCTGTTTTTGTTCTTTCTGTTGGTTTAGATCGCTTGTCTAATGCCATCTGTCTTAAACGTAAATCGTATTCCTTGTCGAAATTGATCTTATCCATACCATTAAGAAGTGCCGCTCGGTCTGGGTTCATTCCCGGTATCTCTAATGCCGCAGGAGGCTTGGGTTTCGGAGCAATCCCTCGAAGCAGCTCATGAATGTTTGGCATCTCGTTGTCTAATTCTTCACGTAGATCCTCATCATCATCCTTTGTCGCTTGCCGTTCATACTTGTGAAGTTTTGACTTTGCTATCAATTCCTTCATGACTTCCTGCTTTGTCTTCTTTCGCTCCGGCTTATCGGCATCCCCTTCTCCATCCCCTTCCTCTCCATCTGTTGGACGACTCCGTTTCCGTGCTTGACGTTCCTCGTCGGAAGAATGGTCTTCTGCATCAGACAATTCTAGACCTTCTTCATCGAAATCGTCTTCAAGAGCGGGTCCATCGAGCGAGAGAGATTGACCCATATGCGTAAGTTCCTCTGGCATATAATCATCTTCGAGGTCAAATGCAGAGGAGTTTTTATGCCGACGTTGCTTTTCCAGTGTGAATCGCTCCAGCATCTTGTCCTCCGGTGCCATTGTTGGATCATTTTCTCCGAATCGTTTATCCAATATACCCCCAACTTTGTTTCGACGTTGCATCTCAATGAGTAGAGTCTTCTTGCGCTATATAAAATGTATCAGCAGGGTCAATTATCTAAAGGGTTTCAACAAACATTCTCTTCCCCTAGACCTTTGGTAACACCTGGCCTGCCTTTAACGTTTTTTGCAATCCTCCCTCCGATTGTTTTATTAGTTGTAACCTCGAATTTAGGCCCTCTCGCAGATGTCTTCACTTCAAAAGGGTTGAATTGCTCTCGTATACCACTGAGAGCAGCATTGCGATTGATCCTCTTTTCCTTATTTCCTCCATTTTGGGCGTTTTGTTTCTTCTGCTTCTTTGACTGTTGTGGTCCAACAATGCCCTGCTCCCGCAGAGAGGCCTTAAGCCTTTTAAGTTGCGAAGGAGGCATTATGTTGTGCTTGTCAAGCTTCAATTACCTATTAGACTTTTTAATATCTTTTTTATCGCAAGGGCTTTATCGCGGAAGCCTTTCCTAAAAGGGTTTATTTTTGGCGGTGAAACTTAAAACTGCCAGCCAGCTCGCATGAACTGTCCAGCCCAGCTTCAACAATCCATCCAAACGACAGACTTGGAAATTGATCACAATGGTGGCACTGTCGCCTGTCGCTCAAGATCGACTATTTATTTTTGGATTGGGCATTGCTGCTGTCGCAGTTGTTGATCTTGTGCGACGAATGCTCATTAGCTACCGCGAAGCTGCAGTTATACATCCTCCAGTCAGTAAACCTACACAAATAAAACAAGCAACTGAAGACTCTCTTGGAGAAGAAACATTGAACACGCTTCTCGACAGTCCTAGTTACTATGTTCAGGAAGGAGCCGCATTTCTGATATGTGATCGAGCTCTTCACGATGAAGACGCGTGGGATACTTTACTTTGGCATATCGCCCAACCTGATCACGATCTGAGGGAGAAGGGCCTGAGAGCAATGATCATGCTGTTCAATAATAGTCTGTAGTAGATTCTACTTTTATCAGCTCTCTTCTAACGTCTTGCTTTCTAGGTACCGTCGCAAAGTTCGACAAGCCCAAAACATATTCTGCCCTAGTCAGATCTCTTGAATTCTCAATCAAAGACTACGAACATAACACTTACGACCCAGATTGGGATAATTGGCATCTTCGAGATGCTGCAGAAAAGCTGTGCCTTGAAGCTCTGGAGGTGCTGGCTGATAATTGCGGAGTTGAGGGGCTTGTAAAGTCACGGTTCATTGATCGTTGGCTTGCAAAAGAGCCATGGGGTGGCAGTGATGATGAAGGGCGGCAACTCAATTTCATGGATTCACTTTCAAAATCTAATCATCTAAGTTCATTGGCACTTCCTTTGTTCAAGCATAAGCTTGGGCGGAGGCAACTTGAGAATGCCAAACTCTTACCTGCTTCCCTTATTCCCTCACCCGCTGCCCCTATTCTCCAACTATATACTTCACGTACAAATGAGACAAGTCGTGAGGACACAGCAGGAGAGGACTTTGAGGGTATGTTTGTCGGTGAGAACAGAAGACGAAGAGACCAGAGTTCTGGGGGGGAGCATCTTCGAAGACGCAATCGAGAAGCGATGGTTTTGAATGATGGAACAAGACCACTCGAAAGGGGAGATATAATTGAACGGGAAGAAGGATAAGGTGGGATGTTGAGATTTGAAAAACTAAAATACTACCCCTTATTCAAGGAAATCGCCACTGCTCTTTGGACAATGCATAAGTACGGAATCTCCACAAAGGAAGGTGCTGTTAGAGCTGAGTGAGATGGTTAAGTCGCATGAAGCGGACTGGACTGGTATGAAGGACGTTCGAGCAAAAGGAGTATAGGAAGTTCTCAAGACTCGGGACTTTAAAACATAATGCGAATTGGTGGCATTATAAGAACATCAATATCTTTGTTTGAGTGCAAAGGAAAGTCTGGCCGTGTTAGGGGTAAATATCGTCTAAGCTTCATAGAGCAACCAGATCATATGAGATATCACAGCCTAATCCCTAATGCTCACCCTTTCAATGTGGCCTACGCCATTGCATATGGATATTTAAGTCTCTCTGCAATAATAGTATAAGTGTTTCATCGGGAAAAATGACGCTTGTAACGCCATAAACTGAAGAAAAGTAAACAAAGCCTTAGTCTGCTCTTCACTGTTGAGTGAATTCAAACAAGGACAAGATTAGTTTAAGCCCTTGAATACAGTGATATTGGGGTAACAAATCCACCTTGCTATACAGTAGGACAATGCCGCTTTCCAAGCTTCCATTTTGTATAATGATATACACATCAATATGAATTTGTCAAATAATATGTTGAGAATGGGTGCCACGTGTCCGCCTGTATTTAAACCACTTCTGAGCTCTCTCTTGCTCTTTAGACCTTTCGGACCTTAATAATCCATTCTACCCACATTATGTCCTTTCTACGCTCCTCTGACCTCGTGGTTCAACAAGAAATTCTGTCCAATTCAGTTCTATTTGGGGCTGACAAATACGCATCCTGCAGGGGCAGGGGCAGGGAGCTCGCATCTCTCCACTACTCTCCCTACTTAGATCCTGGAGAAGCTTGGTGAGGAGAACAGACCCGGGGAATCTTATTATCTAATCTCCCAAATGAGTTGGTGGTTGATCGCTTTAAAACTATGGAAAATCCACAACAGTATGGTGAGAGATTGCCAAATCTTCACAGGGCGCGCTCTCGCTCTTGGTGTTCCACGAATCGGAACGAGAATGCGAGCGACAAGACCAGAAGTGTATAAAGGAGATGAAACATCTTTATGCTTTTCTTTATCTGCTTGTTTTACCTTTCGTGTGTAGCTGCAGAGAGGCTTTGGTGTCCCCCCTCTCCACCAATACAGTGCAGTACCGTCACGCGTGTATGATTGGCCGAGTGGGCAGTGAACAGGGACTTGCAGCGTAAATAATAATAATAATAAATCCGGAAGCTGTGTTCCTCCAACGATCAATCTTCGAGCTCCACTCCAATTTTCCAATAGTAGTAAATTGAGCCGTGGAAAGAGCTCGTCGTCGTCGAGAGAGAAAGCCCCGCCGCATGATTCTTCGACCAATTGATCAGTTACATCACTGTATTGAGTGAGTGATATTGATTGGGGAAGTTCCTCAGATTGAGGTTGGCCGGAAGGCCGCTCCACAGATCACGCGAAACGGCCTTGCTTTGTTATTATTACGGGACAGTCCATAATAATAATGACCACATTCACTCCTTCAAAGAGATCTCTCGCACGACCTCGTCCCTCTCTGCTTAACGCCACTTCGAGCCCTAATCTCGGTTCCTCCTATAGCGCTCTGCAGACATCCGCTCTCCGCCAAACTGCTCTTTCACGAAAATCATCCTTGAACGCCCTCAATTCTAAATCCCTTGCGACGATACCAGATTCCACTCAAGATTATGGTCTGAGTACCGTGCTAGATGAGGATTCTCCAACCATGGGAGCCATGACGCCTTTTTCGCCTCCGCGAACGCAGGGAGGTGAGTTGGAGATGGGAGATCTGGTAGACGTCCCGGGAAATATGCATGGCACAGTCAAGTTTATCGGGGAGGTTCAAGGGAAGAAGGGAACATTTGCCGGAGTAGAGTTGAGCGACGAGTTTGCGGCCAGGGGAAAGAATAATGGTGATGTCGATGGGTAAGACATGCAAACGGCCATAGTTTAGGGCGACACTGATCAGCTATAGAATCTCCTACTTCTCCACTTCGATCGCCGGCGCTGGAATCTTTCTCCCGATAAATAGAGCGACCAGACGTGAATCTCGTTCGTCGCAGGAGAGTTCTGTTCCTCTTACTCCTTCGACGCCCTCATTCGGGGGTTTCAAAGTCGCGAACCACGGGTCAAATACATTTACACCGCCAACCCCTTCGCTGTCAAAATTCAGCAAGTCTGTTGGTGGAGGCCGAGCGCCAAGCCCTCAACTCAAGAAATCACGGCCTTCCCTCCCACGACCAGAATCTCCCTTGCGCCGACCACAACTGGGCTCCAGACCTTCTATCGGGACCCCCGCAGCCAAAGGTCCAACTCGGTATGCAAGCCCGGCTCCGGGGAAATTTGGTCAAAGTGTTAGGGGTACGCAAGACTCAAGAGATCCCAGTAAGAAGGTGGGGTTCACCCCAAAGAATGGTATGAAATCGAGCATCGGTCCACGAAGCGCATCAGCCTTGGGAACAGCGCAGATGAATTATAGTGATGATGAGAGTACACCCATCGGAACCGCGAGAACCACGAACAATGGAAGTATGGGATCAGTTTCCTCTTTCAATGCGAAAATGCGACCTGCGTCTCGAGCGCACAATGATGACGAAGTGGAGCGACTACGAGCGCAACTAGAAGAGCGCGATAGGCAGCTGAAGGAACAAGCTATGAGTCTGGCAGAAATGGAGAGCAGTCTCAATGAAGTGCAAACCCTAATGGGAGGTGCGGATAATAATAGGAACAACAGGAGTAGTATGGAGGACAAAGATGCGACGCAACTGCGTTTAGTGATTCGGGAGAAGAATGAAAAGATAGCCATGTTGACAGCGGAATTCGATGCCCATCGAGCTGATTTCCGAAGTACTATCGACACACTCGAGATGGCTAGTACGGAGACAGAAAGAGTTTATGAGAAGCGTGTTGAAGACCTGCTACATGAGCTTAGGGAGCTACAGGAACGGGGTGAAGATGTTGATAGCGTTGCTAGACAGCTCAAACAGCTTGAAGAACTAGTTCAAGAGTTAGAAGAAGGCCTTGAAGATGCCAGACGTGGAGAAGCTGAAGCTCGTGGTGAAGTCGAGTTTCTTCGGGGTGAAGTGGAACGAACAAGATCTGAACTACGCCGTGAGCGAGAAAAGGCAGCGGTTACTGTGAATGGTGGAATGAGTAGCGACTCATCGAAGGAAGTTGATCAAAGAGATGATGAAATTCGGGGCTTAAAAGCAATCATCCATTCTTTGAGCCGTGACGCTGTACCAGACGCAGGAAGTCCTAACGCAGACCTCCAAAAGACCCCAACTCAACGCCGAGCACCAATCAATACAGCCGATTCCATAGAAGATCGTCTTGCACGTGAAAAGCTCGAGAGAGAAGTAAAGGAGCTGCGTGCGGTTGTCGAATCAAAGGGAAGTCGAGAAGAAGAGCTAGAGCGAGAGCTAGAACGTCTACGAAGAGGAAGCGGGGGATCCAGTCAGCGTGCGAGTGCCATGAGTACAGGAACAGTAACACAGGATCGTTCCTCTACCAGAGATTCGAAAGGAACGGTTGTGAGTTGGCGAGACCGAGATCGAGAAGGGCCACGATCACCAGATATCCACCGAGCAGATACCTACAGAAGACTCAATACGTTGGAAACCATGCCCGAGAGCGATACTTACTCATCGGCCAATGAGAGCTTCTGTGAATTATGCGAAACTTCCGGTCATGATATCCTGACTTGTACAAATATGTTCAGCAATGGTCAAGATCCACGAGATAATCACGCCCCTACACAACGTACAGGCAAAGATGTCGTCAACCAAGCTCTTGGGTTATCACCTAAAGTCCCGCATAATGACTATAAACCAGCTCCTTTGTCACCAATGAAGAAATCACCTGGCAGAACGCCCGTAAGAATCATTCCCAACCCCATGGAGTCAGGACCCGTTGCAGGAAAAGAGAGTGGAGTTGTAAACCTCGACAAATGGTGTGGAGTTTGTGAGAGAGAAGGACATGATAGTATTGATTGTCCATTCGAAGACGCTTTTTAAAACCAGTTATGACACTCTGGATATTACTTTCCTTTCAGACGAGGAGGATTTGCATTCCGTGGGTGTTCTTTAGCACAGCGATGATACCATTCTCTTTAATTTTTTTCCCCTTTCGGACAGATAAGATGGTGCCTTTGATTTGGGATTGAATGGTTATAATGAATGATGTAGATATAATAAGTAATGATTATGGTCTCTTACTAAGGGCTTCCGGTCTAAATCTGTAGAAGGAGAATGAGAGGATTTTTTTCATTTTTAAAAAAAAAAGTACTTCCTCTTGACATGTGTTTCGATTGTTATAACTTGAATCTTGACTATAGATGTTCACAAGAGAACACCTCCCTAATAA
Organism: Chlorociboria aeruginascens; assembly: GCA_002276475.2. Classification (NCBI taxonomy): domain Eukaryota; kingdom Fungi; phylum Ascomycota; class Leotiomycetes; order Helotiales; family Chlorociboriaceae; genus Chlorociboria; species Chlorociboria aeruginascens. Next base: position 61,668 of record NCSK02000116.1, on the reverse strand, counting down.
GATGGCTGTTAAGCTTGGTTAGAATCTGTCAAGAGTTGACTACGACTAGCTAATAGGAACTAGATGAATAATATCGGTGGTATGCCGGTAGCATATGAGGCTTAATATCGGAGTAGCAATATGACTCCTTTACAGTAAATATGGGTGGCTTTATATGAGTCATCAGGGCAAGGATATGGATATAAATAGACCCATATCCTGGAACCACTTCTACCACAAGATAGACCAATATTACTCTTTATTCTCTCTCCTTGATCACCCATGCAACCGTTACACCTGAAATTTCAACAGAATCGACTTGTACGAGGACGTGGGCTGAATCGCTGGAATTATCTGACAGAAGTCAAGCAATTATTCAGATACATATTTTTCTAGGCCATGGTATCCAAGAAAAGCACGACCTTTACTTATTTATGTTGGCACTGGATTTTTGCCAATTTTCAACTACTCTGGCATTCTTTGACCTTTCGGCGTACAAATATATTTATAATTCAACTCTAGGTAATTTCGAGGAATTCCTCTACTGAGGTGGTATGCTCTGCCCTGTCAGTGCTCAAAATCAAACAAACACCCATGCTGTCCACAGCATTACAGCTATTCAAGGAATGTCCTAATTTTCTTGATGGCTATAGCTATATAATTGCGGGATTCTGGAAAGGTATGGATATGGGGATTCTTATAGAGAACGGTGCTGAGAACGCCTTGAATGTTAGATTGTTTGGGTGTGAGGGCTTATGGGAGATCAGTGACTTTGTTTGATAGTCCAGTCCAGTAATATATTCCTATTCGGCTATGCGAGCAACACTACAGGCCATAACAAATGGTCTAGCTCAAGACCAAGCTTGGGAAAGCTCAATCGCCTCTCTGCTATATCGAGGAATTGGACCCCGCATGCGTCATGGGTCCGTTACAGTACAGCAGTAAATTGCTTCTAATACATTTCCTTGTATCACGAAGGTTGAAAGAATCTGGAAGGAAATCCTCTTTATTCTGCATCCAGGAAGGCGTTGAACTTGACTTCCCGACGTGCCATTTTTCTACTTGCGATCCCTAAGATTCCCCTATAGGCCCGGTTATTTCTTATTTTGTAAGACTCCGATACGAGTGCGAATATAAAGGCTCCACGCCAGCTTGGGTAAATCTTGAGAAGGTCCCATGTGACTGATTGGAATGGCACCTACCTACCTCGAAGTTCACTTTTAGTCTTCTGAATATGTTTATAAAATTCACCATTAACGTGAATAGAGGACCAGCATTGTTAGACAAATGCATCGGGTGGAATAAATTTACACTAGCTTTTGGAAAACAGAAATTCACTATCGACCCAATAACAAATAAAAGTATATACCTAGTTTATCGTGGCCTAATTCCCTTTGGTATAGAGAATATTCTGCTTCGAGGGATGGATTCTCGGCTCGGCTAAAATGAAGGAGCGAGGCGAATTATCGAAAAGATTTGCAAAAAAGAAAAAAACGAAAAAAAGAGAAGCAAAGGAGATAAAAAAAAAGTAATTACTCCAGGTGGGACTTGAACCCACGACTTTCTAAGACGGAGTTATTAGCCACATTCTATCTAATAGTGGACAACTACATACCGCATTTCTATATGAAAGATCACAGATCATATTACTCAGTTTCCCGAATGATATAAGAACGACACGCTAACCACTCTGCAATGAAATTAGCCTTTGATTATAGTTCATAGGCAGTGACGAGAACTTACGCGTCACTGGAGTTTCTGAGAGTTTGGTTGGTTTGAATTGATTCCAGGCTTATTTAATCCTATACAACCCCACCAAAATTAGTCATTTTGGGCAATTCTGTGTCGAACAATCGAACAAGTATAAAAAGTGTCAAGATCGCGATTTCTTGTATTTACAACTACATTGTCGCTTGGTGTCCTCTTCTTGGTAGTAAAATGCCTGCGCAAGACCCCGCGCCTTCCAATGATGTCGTCGACGACGACGAGGACGATTATATGAATATGGTGATTGCGGAGCCCAGCAAGCCGAAGGAGAAAGAAACATATACGCAACGACGACTGCGCATTGAGCGGGAATCCGAAGCGCGGGGGCGCGTGAAGTCGAAGGCTGAACGAGCAGCTGATGAAGCTGCAGCTCGGGACGCGGCGCTCTCGACTTCTCTGCTCGCGGATCCGAAGACGGCCGCTTCGAATAAGGGACTCGCGATGATGGCGAAGATGGGCTTTAAGCCGGGTGTTGCGCTGGGTAGTAAGGATAATGTGAATGCGAGGACGGAACCTATTGCTATTAGTATGAAAGAGGATAGGGGAGGGATTGGTCTGGATAGTGAGAAGAAAAGGAAATTTCGAGAGGAGGTGGAGAGGGAGGGAAAGAAGGTTAAAGCTGAAGAAGGCGACTATAGAGAGAGGGTTAGGCAAGAACGTGAGGAGGTTAGATTGGAGGGCATTTTCAGGGCTGCTATGAGGGTTGCTGAACGTATGGATGGCGAGAAGGAAGAGAATACGGTGGAAGAGGCGCCAACACATAAAAAGCGGACGATCTCGACAAAACCACTGAAGCAGATTAACGTCCTGTGGCGAGGATTGGTGCGGAAAAGAGAGGAAAAGGAGAGGGATAGGAGAATACGGTATGATTTGCAGCAAAGTCTGTCTCGGTTACCTACTTATGAAGATGAAGATGAGGACAAGGACGACAAACGAGCTATGGGTAAAGAGCTAACTCAATATACTCTTGTGGAAGATCTGGAGGAAGAAGATCCCGAGCTGGATGCTTTTAATGCCTTAGATCCGGCTGAGAGGCTACAGAAAGTTGTAGAGCATCTGAGGGATGAGTATAACTATTGCTTCTGGTGCAAGTTCTCGTACCCAGACAAGGAAATGGAAGGTTGTCCCGGAATCACGGAGGAAGATCACGATTAGAGCATATTCAAGGCGTTTATAGGACTATGATACCCAATCTGCTTTTCACAAAGATCTATTGATGCTATTCTGAGAAGCGTCTCCCCTTGTGGGTTTCTATAATACATGACTAAATGAAATACAAAGTATTCACTATAGAGTATTTGCATACTCTGGCACACCCATATTCTGAGCTGCTCTCGTCATCGACTCCCTAAAATCCTTTACCCGGGCTTGAGCTACATGCCGTAGTAGATCTATTAGCAATTCAAGGGCCTCATCCCTTTTTGCATCCTCATCTAGCTCTTCAAATACAAGTCCCTTCTCCAAGAGAGCATCGATTCGCAGTTTCCGGAGTTCAGCTAAAGCCATTGTGACCTTGTTGACTCTTTCTCTAGTCGCTTTGTTCCAGTTCAATCGCGAGCTCCGCCTACCACCACGTTCAATTCTTTCACTAGTACGTGCAATCTGAAGCACGATACTACGACCGGTGTCCTCGGATGGATACATGTGGAATATTTGTTGCATGGTTCTAAGGGCGACCATGGTCGCTACTTGATCAAGTTTCAGCCCAAAGCACTTAATGATGATATCGTACAGCTCTCGTGGCATTGGTTCTTTCTGTGTCAAGGATGACGCGCGCGAAATCATCTCGGCAAATAGCTCTAAGAAAGAAGGAAAAGTGTCGCCACCGAACCGTTCTTTACTTTGGAAGACAGGATCGACGGCTTGCTTCATAATACGCCAGAGATAAATGTAAGTTTCGAAATCCGGGACGAGGCCATTATCACCTTCCACAAGATCACGGAATAATTTCCATCCCTCTGCCCTTTGGTGTTGCCTTAATCGTGATGCCAGTAGAATATTCATGAGAGCTGTATTTGGTTTGATCTCAGCTTTACTTAGAGTGTCGCAAAGTTCCAGCTCAAGTTTTTCCTTGTCAGTTCTCCGATACTGTTCTAATAGTACGCAATAGGTTTCAATCGTGGCCGGAGGCGTTGTTGAAATAGAATAGTAGTTTGGCTTGCCGTCTAACATAACTGGTCTTATAAGAGATCCAAAGCTGGGCACCGGCATCCGACGTCGTTCAACAAAGTCAATTCTTGTCCGTATCATTCTCCAGGCCATTTCCTCTGCGATGGTCTTAAATTTTTGCTGTCCAGATCTGAAGCAAGCTCCTATGAATCCATTCATGTGCCTTGAATCTGGACGAAGGCCCCGTTTTTTCATAAGCTCAGTGACGACGTAGACGCCGTTCAAATCACCATCACCGATGAGCTTTTTTTATCCACTTCCCAAAAAAATATCTTTGGTTGAATTTATGGGGGAGATTGGTGAGCGCAAGCCGCGTACTGTCAGAACTCCATACAACCTCTCGTCTTGGAATCACTACAGACTTTAGACTAGCGTCGGAAACGTCTAAGAAAGCCCTATAAAGTATTGTGGAATCTTGATGTGCACTGAACTCATCCCCAGTAAGCATCATATCCTTGAACACTGCTAATGCAAATTCCGGCTGCTGAGCCGCAAAGAAAAGCGATATAACTGCATCGTAGTCCTCCATTTCGATTTCGGGCCCCAACCTAACTCTCAAACGGATGTAGAAAGACCAGGCCATGTTCACACTTGAATGGTCATCCTTTACAGCAAGGCAAGCTTCTATTAGAGGGAAAAGTATGCGAGCGGTTGCTGGTTCCGCAGAGAGCTTGAATAGTGTGTCAGCTGCAGCTGCAGCTTGTTCGATCTGTCCGACCAGACTAAACATCCTAGCGCCAATTTCCCAATATTGTTTAGAGAAATCTGTATGCTCGCTGGGGGCCATTTTGCTCCACTCCTCAATGGCGTCCTGGCGGTCTCCTTCCATAAAAAGCGACTCTATAAACAACAACCGCTGGAATGTGTCTAGAGCTGCACCGGCTCGTATCATGTCTTCTCCGAGACGTTTAATATGGGCCATACGCTCTTCGTTCCATTGATCTTCCGTCTGAACAACTCTCCATAGCATCGACCAAACTACATCTGGGATGTTATCGGGTTGCTGTAGAAGTACGGCTCGAGACATCATATATGACTTCCATATGGCCTTATGAGTCGATGGGCCTATTTTAGTACCTTGAGAAAATATACTATATAGACCTGAATTTAGGGAAGCGATGTGAGGGATAGATGTACTGGACGCAGAATATGGCTCTAACGGTATGAGGGTGTGTTCGGTGTGTTCGTCTGGCGTCGCCATAAGATCTTCATCTGCTTCTGGATTTTCGACATCTGGAGGTATTTCTTTGTCTGCATCTACCATATGATCATCGTCCGTTTCTGCAACCTTAACATCTGATGTTACAGCCGCTGTTGGATCACTACTTGACAATGATTGTAGATTTGCATGTAGCTTGGGCATATCTGTAACAACTTTAGCATTATATCTTCGTCATGTAGAGAGCAACTTAGACTTACCCTCTGCATCAATCTTAAACAATGCAGCCCGAAGTTTCGTTCGATCCTCTGCAGTCAAACTTCCACTAGGACGTAACACTTTCAGCCTATCTAACTCGGCCTGTAGATTGTCGACCTTCGCTCCAATAGATTCTGCTAAACCATCATCCTGAACCACTTTCGGAAATATACTTCCACTCCACTCTTCCTCAGACTCTACGAACTTTTCACCTGTCCTCTCCTCAAAAGCCTTTATGTTGTCTTGCACTTGCTTGTCGAGAGCCTCCATTTCAGCATCGTCTGGTTCAACGTTTTCTTCGAGTTCACCGTTCGGACCTTGGTCGAAGTACTTAATACTGAAACCATCCTGGGATAAAAGTCGTTCTTGGGCAGCTCTGTCTTTGGGCTCCTTTGGTTTCGCTAGTTTAGCTTTCTTTGAGAAACCTCGTTGTGGCCATGGTGGGCGCTGCGGTTGCTGTAATTTTGACAAACAGGACCTGCACACAAATCCGCAAATCCTAGAAGCCAAAATTGGTTGTGAAGGCGGCATGTGTGTTGATAGATGTTGATGGCAACTGAATTGTCCCTGGGGGAACTTTTTTTTTTTGTCGAAGCACAGCCTCGGGAGACGCGACCACCTTTCAACGCGTCTCAATCAACCTTTGTCAACCAAATGTCAATCAATGGAGATGCTAGCAGCCACGTAGGGTTTAATGATATTGAACATCAGGTAACTCATGCATTCAAGTCATCGAAAGAGAACTAATTTGAGGAAAGGCAGCTTATGTATATGCCCCAACGGGGATACTCGACGATGCGCCTGAACCACCTACAAAGCGAAGAAAGATAAATAAGACTCGAAAATCAGCTCCAGAAATCCAGAAAGATAACGGGGGATTCGAATTAGAATCTCTGTTGAATGGGGCGGAGACTCCCACAAATACAAATCTGCGGCAGAAGCTCTTTGGGAGATTTTGGGCCAGCACTGAAGAACGAATTCAGGTACGATTGAGAGTCCTGTGAGAAAATGAATCTGTATCGCCTAATGACGATCTTCGCAGTCTATATTGAGCGAAGCAAATGAAGGAACCTTGGTAGATGTAGTGTCTTTTGTTGGCCAGGAAGTACTAGCAGAGTAGGATCCTGATCTCTAGAGTTATAACATCTAGATTCTGATTTATGACACAGGGGATTAGATCGTGTTCCTACTGCATTTATTGTGACTGGTCCAAATATTGCTTCTCAAGGACTTCTTTTTAAACAGTTATCAAGCAGACTCAAGACGAAGGTCAGTGGACCAGTAGTGACATTGCGATCCGGGGATGTGTCAAATCTAAAGGCAGCCCTCAAAAAAATCATTAGAGATGCCACCAGCCAAAAATTGAGTATTTATGAAGATGAGGATGATCTACAGGAGACAGATGTGAGTTACTTATTATTTAACACTACGTTTAATTGTTGACTAAATAGGGTCGGAAACTCCTAAATTACGATTTGAAAATCCTACATGATTATGTGAACACCCACGGGAGCCGGAAAGTCATAGTTGCTCTTGAAGATAGTGAGGCTTTTGATACTAGTCTGCTGGCTGAGTTAATCTTGTTGTTCAGGTGGATAGTCCAAGCTCATTTTAATATTTTCTTTTACTGACTCGACTCTCTTAGTTCATGGCTTGACCGCATTCCTTTCGTTTTGTTGTTCGGCATTGCCACTTCTGTAGATCTTTTCCATGAGAGACTTTCAAGAGCAGCCACTAGATGTCTGTATGGTCCTCAGTTCGACGTTGAGCAGACAAGTTCGATTCTTGAGAGAATTTTCTTGAAAGTCATCGCTGGAGCTGCAGCTCCTCTGCGTTTAGGTCCTGGTCTGATTTCAAGCTTAATAGAAAGACAACATGATCATGTCCAAAGTGTACAGGCTTTCATCGGCGCTTTGAAGGTATGTTTGAGCCTTAGTTCTCTAAGCCCTCGTCCCTAACAATCCCTAGTATGCGTATATGTGTCATTTCTATGCCAATCCCTTGAGTGTGCTTCTAGATGCCAATATAACGTTCAAACCACAGTCAGAGACTTTGCAGTTGGAGCATTTTGAAGCAGTACGAAACTTGCCTTCGTTTAGAAGACTCGTGGAAGAGTTATTGGACAGGCACGAAGTAAAGAAAGCTCTCGATCTCTTCGATGACAATGAATTACTCTTGAGAGAGATCCAAATATCCCTCAAAGCTAAAGACGTGGGAGTCAGCAAAATTTTACAGGCAATGCACATATTATCATGTTGTGCAGTTGGATCTATTGGCAAGATCGATCTCTACACAATAGTGTCAAGTAACGACCTAAGAAATTCAACACTTCTGATTAGTGTGCTTGATACTATCAGACGGATGGACCCTGACAATCTCATCAATTTTATAAAATCAATCCAGGAGGCAATCAAGAACGGGAATCCAGAATTGGCTCTTGAAACTTGGGTAGACGAAGAATCGACTTTTTCTGAGGAAATTCAGGATATTAAAACCCAAACAATAGCCCTGATTGAAAAGTCGGCTAAAGATGGAATTACAATACGCAGCGGGCACACCATTCACAACAAAACAATACGAGCAACTGTCATTGCCCATAAAGTCCAACTTAGTCAAGAGAAATCTTCTCTGACTAAACAGGATCTCGACTTCACAACGCTTATTGACCAGCTGATCAGTGCTATTGAACGTTATGTCACATTCGAAAACCCTCAACACCTCTTCCTTAACGAAGTTTGGCTTTATGACTCTAAATTGCCCTACCGTGATGTCTTCACTCCTAGGCCAAAGTTCGCAATTGAGCGAGCTTTATCTGTACCTCATGACTATCTTGGCTGCCAATGTTGTAATCCGTCAATAGAAGGATCTTCGCTCTCGCATCCACCGACAGCCATTTTATATCAATGCTATCTGGATGCGGGATCTCTTATTAATGTTTTTGATCTCTGGACTGCTTTTCTAGCTACGGTGGGAAAGGAGGAAGATGACGCTAGTGACGAAAGGCAAACACTCATGCTTTTTTATAGGGCTCTTGCGGATCTGAAGTCACTAGGAATGCTCAAGCAGAGTAGAAAGAAGACGGATCACTTGGCGAAGTTAGCATGGAAAGGGTTGTAGGGCATGCTCATGTCATTCACAAAATCACACTTCACAATCACGCGTTTCTTCAGTCAATGATAAGTGTAGTGTAAATTCATAGCGCGACTAACAATGCGGCTAATAATTCTCCCTCTCTCCGAATCCACAAAACGATACAAAAGACCTGCGCCAGAGCTTACTTAGACTCTCTCCTAATACCACATCCCTTTCCTCTTCCACAACTCGCTCTCCGCCTCATCTCTCGCCGCCCTCGCCCGCTCCAGAATTTCCTCTTCGGTAACCTCCTTAATCGGAGTCTCACAGTCTCTCAGCCCGATAAACCTCCCAATCTTGCGTCTCTTTTCTTCCAGCGTCAGATCGGCGCTCCATTCCACAGGACACGGATAATGTCGCTTCCAATAACCCGGTGTCCGCTGATGATAAAAATGCGCTAGCTCGTCTAGTTGCGTGGATGTGAGGAGCCAAAAATTCAGCACTGTGGAGGGGAACACCGGGTGGATGGAGCCCGTGGTGAGTTGCACGAGAGGCGCCAGTGGAAGTGCCATCTGGGAGATCTTGGCGGAGAAAGCTGGGTTGCGGCTTGCCAGGCTAGATTCCATGACTGTTATTGCGTAGTTGTTTTTGGGACACGGTGGTGTGGTAGTCGTGGATGGTTTAAGGTGTGAACGAGCTATATATGAGAATCCCGTCTTGAGATATAAGAACAGAAAGGAAAGGCAGTGAGAGAGAGAGGCTGCCAGCAGCGTATAGATATATTTTTTGTGAAGGGAGCAAATGAATGATATTTTGAATGAGATTGTAAAGACTTGTGGATACCAGATCTTTGTGGAAGATGAGAAAGTCGAATCCTTTTGTATGAGTTTATTATGAGTGTGGACTCTTTGTCGTCGCATTTGCGAGTTGCTTGTCTTCCATTCAGAGTCAAAATTCATCTAGAATGAAATGCTATTTTTGGAACATAGGCTTCTTTGTTGGAGATAGACGTGAGAGGCGAGTCTTTGATATTCTCTGATTGAGACATGTTGGGGACAAAGCTTCTAAAGAAATGTGGATTTATAGAAAGAAAATCTCTCAACAAGGCGAAGCCTCGAGTCTCCAGATATAGCAAGAAACGAAGACTTTCTGTATTCTGTACACTGGGACGGTAAGAGGGAAATATGATGCAAGGGCAACTTCGAGTCTAGGAGGCAGTAAACCGCATGGCGTATTATAAAGTACCTTACAATTTGATGCGCCAAACCACCAAAAACGCCAATATGCACCAGATATATACTGCCCATACTATTCCATTTTACATGTCATCACCAGCCGGCCCAAATGCCTCTATTTCTTGCCCTTTTTCTTCTTGATGCTTCCCTTCTCACTAGTAGTCGGTCCGCCACCTTCAACTAAAATAGTATCTTCATCGCTGGTCGTCGTAGGCTTTTTGACGGATTCTGCATCTAATTCTTTCATAAACTCTGATTGGATGGAGGCTCGACGCTTTTCCCACCACTGCTTTTCTGACTCAGTTTGGGCTTGAATCTCTTCTAGTCGCTTCCGGAGCACTGTGTTCGCAGCAATTTCGTTCGCTGACTGGAAAATTGTTTGACCCCAATTTGGCGCCAATGCATTTGCCTAAAACCTTGTCAGCACGGGTCACCAATTCTGAGATCTAGATAAACGACCTCCATCACGACGTCTCTCAGCTCATCTTCCATTTCCTTCTCTGCCCTCTGGAATCTTTGCCATAGGTCATCCCCTACACTTCCATTCTGCAGAAGAGTACTGCAAGCTTGTTTTGCACTCCTGACTTGAATAATTCTATGAATATCCTCCACCGCCCTCCGTAACAACGCAGCACGTATAACACCTTCGGGAACTGTTGGTGCCTTCTCCTTGCCTTCTCCTGGTTCGAGATGGAGTAGAGAGAGATAAATATTTCGCTGTAAGTGTGGTGGGAACCAAGGCGCAAGGGTTGCAGATTTGGCTGAACATTGGATGAGCATGTATAAATCATATGGACCGGTTATCTGAACTACTCACTTGCTTTCCGTTTTCGATACAGCGAAGAGAATGTAATTAAAGAGCCTAGTAGTACTGTAATGTATGCGGTGGGAAGAAGAAGTCCCATCCAATCAAACTCGAACATCGTATAGATTTATGACGCCTAGGTCGCAAAGTTCCTGCACGAAGAGTACTCAAGACAGAGATATAAATGTTCAAATGTGGTTGGTGCGAGAATCGAGGTGTCGAGGAAGCAATTATTATGTGTTCTTAACAAATACAGTACAAGGCGCAAGGCGGCGGAAGCGGGTCGCTTACGGTAGCGTATGAATGAACCCCTTACCGCTTTCCATTACGGTTGGTGGATTACGAAAGTGTGGTAGCCTCGCGAACTGAAGCTTTCTCACATCTTCCCTCTCTGCTCGCATCCATTCTGGTTCGCCTCATCCATTTGCCCCTTCCACCCAATCTTGCCCACTTCACTAGGTATTCTATAGCATTCTACTCCATTACGTGGAACGTTTGCTTGATCACCGCTTTCTGTCTCTCCGTTAAGTCTTGACATCTTCCTGCTAGATGGGCTTCCTCTGCTATCTTGGTATTTGATTGGGAGCTTCCCCCAAACTCACCGTCTCTTTATTAGTCTTCCCCGACGAAAGCGATCTGAATATTTGTGCCGGCGTACCTCGCAAATTCACTACATACTGCTGTTATATCGTCCGTTTCTGCCAGTACGTTACAACTTGATATTTCCACATCATTTTGCCTGACGAGTTGACTCGGTACCTCGTCCGTTCTTCACATCGCTCAAGGAACCCACTGTATTTCTTTGAACCTCTTTTACTAAAAAGACTGGCATATTGCTTATATCCTCTGGGTTCCCAAAGATTGCCCGTCTTTAGGCACCTTCCTACTGGATTATTCTAAAGTCATACCGCCGAGTCTTACTATCATCATGCTTCTTCGATTTAGAGGTCCCGATGGGATGCACAGAATCACAGTAGAACCGAGCGACACTTTTGGCAAGCTTGCACAGAAGGTATTAAATGGACCCGGCGACGTATCTTTGGCATATATGCTAACCTTCTGTTAGCTTGCAGAGGCTCTACCTCCAACCGTCGATATGAGCACATTAACATTGTCGAATCAACCAGCGGGTGGTGACAGGAGACTGATCAACGATATTGCAAGCGCCAAAGTCTCACAGATAGGATTAAGGTGATTTGGAGCACCTTGCATATATTCAAGTCATGGGTTAACATTTTCTGCAGTCATGGCGATATGGTATTTGTCGATTATAAGCAAATGGCCTCTTTGTCAAATGGTAATTCGAACCACCACACCACATCTGCCAATGCCTCTCGCCTCTCATCGTCCTCAAATCGCCTTGATGGTCATGCCATATTACCTACTCAAGACCTCCCGATAGATCCTTTACCCGCAGCCACATCTTCTTCAGAAAATATCAAGAACCCTTGGGAAGTTGTTCGCCAATCTCCACTGGATGATCGATTAGATAGGCAGGATGGGAAGGTACCTCGAAAGATCGATGTGAAGATGTGCAGGCATGGAGCGAAGGGAATGTGCGATTATTGCATGCCATTAGAACCCTTCAATCAAGAATATCTAAATGAGCGGAAAATCAAAAATATGTCATTCCACTCGTATTTGCGCAAGATCAATTCTGCGACAAACAAACCAGAACTGGGCAGTTCTTTTATGCCGCCTCTCTCAGAGCCCTATTATCGTGTCAAACGAGATTGCCCATCAGGACATCCACAATGGCCCGAGGGTATTTGTACCAAATGCCAGCCCAGCGCAATCACGCTGCAACCACAATCATTCCGGATGGTTGACCATGTTGAGTTTGCACAAGCAAGTCTTATCGAGAACCTTCTTACCTTTTGGCGAGCTTCAGGAGCTCAACGCATGGGATATCTTTATGGCCGTTATGTGGAGTACACGGGGATCCCATTAGGGGTGAAGGCTGTCGTTGAAGCTATATATGAACCACCGCAGATTGATGAGGTGGATGGTGTAACTTTGAACGAGTGGGAGAATGAACAGGCCATCGACAATGTAGCAAGACTGTGTGGACTGGAGAAAGTCGGTGTTATCTGGACCGATCTTCAAGATTCTGGTGTAGGTGATGGTTCCGTCGTATGCAAAAGGCATATCGACTCATACTATTTATCCTCCCTGGAGATCGCCTTCGCAGCTCGCCTTCAAGCACAACATCCCAAGCCAACGAAGTGGAGTGATACCGGTAGGTTTGGTTCAAATTTCGTAACTTGCGTGGTATCAGGGGATGAATCGGGTCAGATAGCTATCTCGGCCTACCAAGTATCAAATTCTGCGGTGGAGATGGTTCGGGCGGATATTGTTGAGCCATCTGCGGATCCAGGCGTTATGATTGTTCGGAATGAAGATGATGAGAATGATGGAGCGAGTCGAACACGTTACATCCCAGAAGTCTTCTACCGAAGGATCAATGAATACGGCGCGAGCGTCCAGGAGAACGCGAAGCCTTCGTTTCCAGTTGAGTATCTCCTTGTTACTCTAACCCACGGGTTCCCTAGCGACCCCAGACCAATGTTCATGGCAGAGGCACCTGGCTTCACTATTGAGAACCGTGCTGCAATCGGACAAGAACAGGAATTCAAGACCGTTGGACATCGCCTTGGGGTTGACAAGAATGGCGACGTCAAGGACTCAAGTGCGGGCATCTTGGCCATATCCAATTTCCATCTTCTGTGCTTCCTCCACGCAACAGGAATCTTTGATGAGGTAAGTTGCCGTAGATCGCCACTCGTTGCGACTTTTAATGCAGACTGACTTTTATCTAGACTGCAGAATTCCCCCTCCTCTGCCGGGTTGCGACGCAACATGATCTTGCCGATGGGTACCAATTAATATCCACGGGTGGGTGGGCTACTTTGCTCACAATATTACAATCCACTGGTGAGAGACCCCCAAAGCGTCCATCTCCAATTGACGGGGATGGCAACACCGATCGCCTTGCTAAGAGGGTTGGCGGGGTAAGGCTAGAGTAAGATAGTTCTACATGCTAGCTTAAGCCTCAAAAATCTTGCTGTAGGAAATCTTACCATTTGATTATGGACCGCGTCATTCTTAGCTCGGACTTGATATTGGGGAAATGGGATGTTGGTTGGAGATACCTGGTGGATGGATTGGTGCTGGGATGTGCTATATGACGGGGTTTTCATGCATCTGCATTCGTGGCGTAGAAAAGGTACAGTGGGAGGCTATGGCGAGCATTTACGTAGAGCATTACATCGGCGGTCTTTTTAATCAACAAATACATTGAACACAAATACAAATACTTCTACAAATCTGGAGTGAGGAAATATGATTAAGGTCTCAAAATATGGTTATATGTTAGAATCACTTTTGCATTTGTGTCTATAGAAACACCTTTTTATGCAATATGCGAAATTATCCTATGTCATGAAAAGAGTTTTTCAACAATCCGAAATCCATCTTTTAATCCGTCAAATTCAGATGACCAAAAAAATCAACCTCTGTGAGAACACTGTGAGAGCAGGACACATCGTCGAATATCTATCTACAATGGCTTGCCACCAATGAAATCAGACCATCTGCGAACTTCACCCGGGATACCTTCTTTTCTTGGGAGCTTGGCATTCATGCATTGTGCAAAGAGCTCGGCAGTCTGTTGTAGACCATCAGTAATATTCTTGACGGGAAATTGGAAAGGGGGGAATAAATAAATAAATACCTTAGGTTCCATAAAGAGCGGGACACCGAAATCCACAGCATTCCTACGCATCACATAGTCGACATCCAGAACCGTTTTTCCTCTCGCATGAGCCAGGTTGAAGACACCGCGGATGTCGTATTTCTTGAATACTTCTCTCAAAGCTCGCTTGTCTTCAGTTGGGAATTCAATGATTTCCACGCTGACGTTGTTCTTGGCAGATGATTCGAGGAAGGTCTTGACTTCCTTTTCAGCGGCGAAGAGTTTGTAGCCCAGTGGGGAGAGGTAGTCAACGATTGTGGTGAGTGAGTCCTTGGAGATGTCGCCTCCAAAGAGAAGACCTTCTCCTGGCTCTGGCACACGGAAATTCATGGTTGATTGCAACGACGCCCAGTAGGCTTCTACGAGATCTTTTCCGAAACATGCAATTTCACCGGTAGAAGCCATTTCTACGCCCAAGAATGGATCAGCACCAGCGAGACGGGTCCATGAGAATTGGGGAACTTTTGTTGCAAGGTAGTCGCGCTTGACGGCCATGAGATCAGTTGGTTCAGGAACATTTTGGCCAACGAGAGCTTTGGTGGCGACGTCGATGAAGTTGAGACCCAGCACTTTGCTGACGAATGGGAATGAACGGGAGGCACGGAGATTACATTCAATGACCTTCAGTGCTGGGAGACCCCCTTCTGGATTGTCAGCTTTGATGATTTGCATATTGAAAGGTCCAGTAATGCTCCATGCTTTAGCTACCTTAACGGCAATTTCCTTGACACGGTCCATGGTGGTATGATCGAGAGAAGCTGGGGGAAGAACAAGTGTGGCATCACCAGAGTGAACACCAGCTTGCTCAACATGCTCGCTAATGGCGTGAACAATGAGTTTACCATTGGATCCGACGGCATCGACATCGATTTCTTGAGCACCTTCGATGAACTTGGTGATAACGACAGGGTGGTCCGGTGAGACATTGCTAGCAGCTTCAAGTTTCTCCTTGAGCTCGTCCTTGCTCCGAATAACAGTCATGGCAGCGCCGGAGAGAACATAACTGGGTCGGACCAGGACAGGATAGCTAACTTCATCGGCAAAAGCCTGAGCATCCGCAACTGAGGTGAGTTCCTTCCATGCTGGTTGATCAACTCCGATGCTATCGAGAATTTCTGAAAATTTCTGTCTGTCTTCCGCCTTGTCAATGTCCTTGGGGTCAGTTCCAAGAATCCTAGCACCTCCGGTCTCTTGCAAGCGAAGGGCAATATTTTGAGGCAATTGACCACCGACGGAGACAACGACTCCGGTAGCCGTCTCGAGTTCGTAGATATCCATAACACGCTCATAGCTCAATTCTTCAAAGTAGAGCTTGTCGGCAGTATCGAAATCGGTAGAGTAAGTTTCAGGGTTATAATTGATCATGACAGTCTTCTTGCCCATCTCTTTAAGTGCCAGGGTAGCACTTACTGCACACCAATCAAATTCGACGGAGCTACCTATTCTGTAGACACCACTTCCAAGGATGATGATTCCATGGTCGTCAAATGTTACATCATGGGAGGTTGCGTTGTAGGTTGTGTACTAAAGATCTCGGAGTCAGTATTGCTCTTCCAAGAAAATTTCGGGGAGTTTGGGAGACATGTCCCGAGAGTGAAGTTGAGCACTTACAAGGTAGTTTGTGTCGGCAGGGAACTCTGCAGCGAGAGTATCAATCTTCTTGACAAAAGGAGTGATACCAAAATTCTTTCGGCGAGCTCTAATTTCGTCTTCAGTACATCCTACAGCCTTTGCAATTTGCCTGTCCGAGAATCCCATCTTCTTAGCCTTCATCATGAGTTCCTCTTTTATACCAAAGAGACTCCCTATATCTTCAAGTTCACGAGTGCAATCAACGATGTTTTGCAGCTTATACAAGAACCACCTGTCAATTTTGGTCAACTCATGCACACGATCGACAGTGTAGTTCTCGTGGAGCATAGCTTGCCCAACAGCCAACCATCTACGATCAGTAGGGTTCTGAAGTTCATAGTCAAGATCATCAAACTTGTCCCCTTGGAAGCCATGGAATCGAGGGTCAACCTGACGAATAGCCTTCTGGATAGATTCTTCGAAAGTTCGACCAATGGCCATAACTTCACCCACAGACTTCATAGCACTACCAATGTCACGCTTCACATGCTGGAATTTGGCGAGATCCCATCGGGGAATCTTGGTAACGACATAATCCAGAGACGGCTCAAAATTTGCCGTTGTAGTTTTGGTGACAGCGTTTGGTAATTCAGGAAGAGTGTGCCCAAGTCCGATTTTGGCGGCGGTATAAGCAAGAGGATATCCCGTAGCCTTTGAAGCAAGCGCGGACGAGCGAGATAGACGGGCATTAACTTCAATAACTCTGTAGTCTAACCCATCTGGTTGAAGAGCATATTGGACGTTGCACTCGCCCACCACACCTAGATGTCGGACAATTTTGATAGCAGCGGAACGAAGCATGTGATATTCCTCGTCGCTCAAGGTTTGACTGGGTGCTACGACAATAGAGTCGCCGGTATGAATACCAAGAGGATCAAAGTTCTCCATGTTGCAAACAGTGATACAATTGTTGCTTGCATCCCGAACCACCTCATACTCAACTTCCTTCCAGCCCTTAAGTGACTTCTCGACCAAAATTTGAGGAGAAAGAGTGAGTGATCGTGCGGACATGTTTCGAAGTTCCTCTTCATTTTGGGCAAAACCGGATCCCAAACCACCAAGCGCATAGGCAGCTCGGACAATGATCGGGTATCCAATAGTTTTCGCGGCATCTAGAGCTTCCTCAACCGTTCCCACAGCAATCGATTTGGCAATTGGGATATCAATCTCTCCTAAAGCTTTAGCGAAGAGATCTCTATCTTCACTAGTCTCTAGAGTCTTAATGCTTGTACCCAAGACCTTTACTCCATATCGCTCGAATATACCCATACGCTCCATTTGTACCCCCAGATTCAAAGCAGTTTGTCCACCAAAAGTAAGGAAGATACCATCAGGCCTCTCGCGCTCAATAACATAGGTGACATATTCGGGAGTGACAGGTAGGTAATAAACTTCGTCGGTAAGGACATGAGCAGTTTGAATGGTCGCGATGTTTGGGTTGATAAGAACTGAAGCCACACCAGCTTCTTTCAATGCTTTTAAAGCTTGGGATCCTGTTGTTAAAATAGTTAGCAGAATAATTACGGTACGCTGTTCATAAGTTTCGCCTGAAATATAGCTTCAATGGGTGTATGTCGTCTATGACTCAAGCTCCGAAGGGATAGTATTTACCACTATAGTCAAACTCTCCTGCTTGTCCAATGGAGAGACCACCGCTTCCAATGACGAGGACCTTCTTCACATCCACAGGATTGGCAGCTGTCTTGACAACTCCGCTCTCTAGGTAGGCTTTCGCACTTGGGGCAGGTTGTGTTTGGTTGGCGCGATCAACGCAGCGAGAGAAAAGTCGCACATATCTAGCACCCTTTCCAGCAACTTCGGGGCTCTTGGTTAAGACAGAACTCGAGGGAGTTCGGGTGGTAAAATTTCGAGTGGTAAGGATTTTAGCAGGGCATGCTGGAACTCGGCGTTGGCGGAGGAGGAAGCTTGAACGACCTGCGAAGCGGCTTGTGAGTGCCATTGCGTAGGGCGCCGATTTCGATTGAAGGTATAGAGAACCGTTCAACGCCCTGGCATAGTGTCAGGTCGGTCTGGTCGGGTCGATATGCTCGATTTCAATTTGTAAGTGCGGGAGGATGTAATTTACTTACAATATTTGGGACTTTTAACGATGTGGATGCAGTAAAAAACGTAAAGCGTGGTCGGGACAGCCACAAATAGAGGAAAGCTGGTTAGGTCTGAAGCTTCGACGGTTCAAATGCTCTCAACATGTTTTTGATAGGTGGTAAAGCATTAAGGGACGTTGCGGAGGGGAATTTGAGAAGGAAGAATTTCTGTGAATTTTTTATGGCTAGTAGTGCTAGGTCGTCTTCCGCATCTTGAAAAAAGTGGGCTAGAGTAGACTAAACCCCCCCGCCGATCTCGCTTAAAAGGTAAGACCCTTGTGCGTTTTTCTTTTCTTTCCTCAGTCAGAAGATGTAAAAACTTCCCCTCAGAACACCGGCAGCCAACCCCATCTGCAATCACATGCACACCATGGCTCAGGCTGTGAGAGGGGCAAGACGTATGGTGTTTTCGTCCCTGGCCCTACTTCCCAAGTGCCAGACGCAAGGTAGCTTTGAGGACTTTCTTTCCTGGTGCATACATGCTACGTAATACCCTAATCCGCCATGTCAAATTGACGGTCAGAATGATGAAATAGGGCACACAGCCTCTTGTACTATCCGAACATCCATATGCAGTTCCAGAAAAGGGCAAGCTTGCCGAAATATTATCAGTTTGCATCTAAAAAAAAAGTATTTCATCCCTTCAAACAGTGTCTAGTTGTGTGATTCGTCGTTTCACTACAAATAATACCATGGGCTGTTGGTGGATCTGAGTACCTATTTATCCACCTGGTCCTAGACAATCACAGATATCCTCATTGCTTTGAAGTTTTCTAATATCCAGACTAAGGCGGTATTTCAATTTTCTATTGTGTGGCGAGAGGCATTGTAGTTAGACTTGAGAATGGTGGAGACATGATATATACAATGCTTGAAGGGAGCGAGAATGGGAAGAGAGGCAAATCAGAGGGCTTGTTAGGAACTCTGTCAATTTCACTACCTGCAAATCAAAGCAGAAAAATACGGCAGGTATACCTTTCTGGAGGCATGAGGTCACTTGTATTAGAAAACACAGGACTGATTTTCTCAGTCTTCCCCAAAGACATGGAAGGATACCTAGGATGTATACAATATAGAGCTTCATGGCTCTGATTTCGGGAAAGGGAGCGGGTAGAACAACTCATTCATTGTGTAATTCTTTCTATTTTGGCGAACTTATTTAATCCTTCTCTAGCCTTACAGCGGGATTTCTCTCGATGAAGGACAAATCTACTTTGTGGCCAAGCAACTCTCGAATGTTGTTCACCTGCAGGATTGTTAGTCGAGTATTGAAGTATGGTGTCAGAAATGAGATAACTCACTTTATATTTAATCATAGTTGGACGCTCTAAGCTCAATCCCCAGCCGAAAACCCGCATATCCTTCGGCAGTCCCATAGATTCCAGCATCTCCGGTCTGAACATACCACTGTTTCCGATTTCGACCAACTTGTTCAGCCCTTTGTGGAAGCTGAAGATTTCCATGCTGGGCTCAGTGTAAGGATTGTAAGCTGGTTTGAATCTCAAGTCTTCGATCCCCATCTTGTTGAAGAAGATCTCCATGAATTCCATCAATCCACCAAGACTTAACCCGTAATCTGCAATGACACCCTCGACCTGATGGAATTCTGCAAGATGGGTGGCATCTACAGTCTCGTTACGGAAAACCCGATCAATGGAGAAATAGCGAGCTGGAGGTGGTCTTCCATCTAGTCCTTTCCTTGACGCAAGCTTATGAAGCATTGCTGTTGATATGGCGGTAGTGTGTGTCCGGAGAACTAAACGAAGCGCCTCATCCTCCGCCCAGGGGTATCTATAGCCAATTGAGCCGTATTTGCCATCTTGATGCACCTCCTTTACATTTTGCAAATATGCCTCATAGTCAGCTTTGTCGGAGTCAGACGTAGCGCGAGGTTTATCTGCTGTCTTTGGGTCGGAAATGTAGAATGTGTCCTGGAGGTCGCGGGCGGGGTGTTGTTGTGGGACGAAGAGAGCATCGAAGTTCCAGAAACCAGTCTCAACATATTTATTTGTTGGCATTTCTTCAAACCCCATTTCGAAGAAAATTTGACGGAATTCATGTCGGACTTTATTTAGGGGATGCAGAGCACCAGCATTTTGGTCTGCTCCGAGAGATTTGAAGTTGTATGGCTTGAAGGTAGAAGTTTTCCACGAACCACTATAAAATTAGCTGAGATGCAATAATTATCAACTCACTTACGAAGCAAGCATTTCTGGAGTCAAGTCCGTTTCTTCCTTCGCTATCTCCAATGCGAATTTTGGCCCCTTCTTGATTTTGTAGCTAATAACCTTCTGCATTTTAACAAGCTTTCGTTTCTTCAAATCCGTGATGACCTTGGGATCAGGGTAGGTTCGCGAAAGTTTTATAATTCGAAGCTGGTCTCGAGTCATATCTTCTATAGAATCCGTCTATAATAATTAGTTTCCATTTTACTCCATAATCCGAAAGAAGAGCTCACCGAGGCTACAAATCGGCCATCCTTGCCCTTAGCAATCCACTTCGATTTGAATGCTTTCCCATACCCAACTTTCACCACATTTTTATCTCCCACTACACTTTCCAATTCTGCAAGTGTGAGTCCATCCATTGTCTCTCGCAGAGCCTCAAAGACACGAGCTTCATGACTACCATTCGCCTCAATTTGCTCCGCCTCAGCTTCTAGAATAGCTTCCTCACGATCGATTGTTTCGTAAATGACCATAGATCGCGAGCCTAACCGATCTAATGCGCTCTTGACGTCTGCTGATTTTTGGGTAGGGAAGGCTTCTGTGGATAGGATAGGATCATTTTTAGAGAGAGCCTGGAGAATTTCTGATGAAAGTTCGACCTGGCCACTGTGTGGACTCGCCATGGCTTCAGGATATGTGCGAGCTTTCGTAAGACGGCGCAAAGTCTTATTGCAGAACACTTGAAATCGTGAGTCAACTTATATTTCATTTGGATATAAAAGTATCCAATTAATGGAGCCTTAGGCAATAAGCGAGGCTGTAAGGCAGACCAACCCCCAATTTCAACTTATGAACATATAGACAGTGCATGGCATGAAGACAATGAATTTCAGATTAATAATTGGAAAAACATGGGTATAGTTCTAAACAAGACTATAAAAAATCTCCATAGCAACATTAGCCTTCCATATCCTACATCCCATAGTCATCATCTCCTCTTATAACACCTAGATGGCCGTCTAATGTAGCCCATATATCGTCACTTTTATCGCTTTCACCACCATTACCAGTCCCAAGTAGATACTGAACTTCGAGAAGTGTCCGACGAGCATCAGCAAGCGCAACTTCACCTTCCTCCAATTTCTCTAATATATCCTGCTTGGTGGCATCGTTTGCTGAATTGGCTGCAAATACCCATGCCCGAGCTCGACGAGAAGAATCTGGCTTCTCATAGTTAGAGATTTCATCTCCAAAACAGATGGAACTTTCCAAAGCTTTTCGTCGAGATATTCCCGGAATAGGATACTTCGGTAATAAATGACTCTCGTCCGCCAGGCGTTCTAAGCCTTGACCAATCTCTTTTATTTTTTTGGCAAGACTGACTGTGAGATGTGACTTTTGCTGGATCATTGATTTCTGTTGATTCGAAACAGATGCTAGCTCTTCCAGATATGGGTGTATGATATGATTTATATCGTTTGATATATCGGACAGTTCGATCGAAGCATCTAGGGTCTCCTCGTCGACCGTAATAGGAGCTGGCGGATTCGAATCTCGAGACATGCTAGATATGAATGCTTCTCTAGCTCTCACATAGCATTCATACTGTATTTTGATAGACTCCAGATGACCGTCGACATGGTCTTTCCCTCTTTTATCGGGTATAGAAGCTGTTTGCTCCTCATTTGGAACATGTGCATTTTCGCCTGCTTTCCCCAGTTCTGTCTCGATCCAGTTTATCAATTCATTCCGTGTGATACTAAGAGCCTGTAACCTTCCGCGATCACTTATGACTGAATCATCTTTTAGCGGTTTTCTCGCTCTGAAGCTTGCTAGTAGATTCTGCTCTTTCTTCAAGAGAAATTTGGCGCGAAGCACAGCCTTTTCAAGTTGGGCAACGAGTGCTTTTAAATCAACTTTTTGCACACCCTGATCCCGACTAGTTGCACTCATGACTTCCTGCGGCACCTTCGGAAGAGATCTGATATCCTTCAGTATGTCCTTGGAATCAAGATGATCAGTTGTAGACGCGGGTTTCTGAGCCAGGGTATTCAGATAATCTTGAACAATTCGTAAACGCTCATATTTCCGATTTTGTTTCACCAGATCCATAAAAGAGCCGAGTGGATCATGGGCTGCATATCGTTCTTCTGTGGAATGTTGATTTCCCGAGTGTATTTGATACTCTTTGATAATAGTCGCATATTCTCTTCGAGTCTCCACATTTGCTCGCACGCAACGTAGATACTCTTTCCGAATACCTCTGATTCCACTCGATAATGAATCTACATCGCGAGTACCTTCTATAAGAGATAATGGCCGCGTGCCTGGGTTTCTTTCTGATGTCACGTGACTAATGTGGACAGCGAGGACGCGTCTGATGTGACCAACATCTTGTCGTGCTTTTATGTAAGGCTTCAGATGTCGCTGGATTTGTACCAGTGGTTCCGGTAGGTTGGCATTGCTTTCCATTTCCATGATGTGTTGCGCTGCGGCAGGACGTGGTGTCGAAATCAATTGTAGCCTTGTCGGCCTCGCTTCCAGGAATGCACGCTAAACCTTAAATTCTCTATCAAACTTGGATCCTAAGAATATTTACTGATTTCTGGAGGCCGCACATCCACTTTTCATCTTTCGTTACTTGATCTACCGATGAAGACTCACTAAGAGGTCCTTATCTGGATGGCACTGAATTGCACCTTGTAAATTCTACAGTCTTTTCCATATTTTCAGGAAAATTTTCAACGCCAAGATCAGCACCCTTCTAAAACAGTTCCACTGAACAATAGCAAAGATGGCGGACCAACAGAGGGATGTATCCCAATACAAGTACAGTGCTATGTCCAATCTGGTGCTGCAGGCTGATAGAAGGTAAGTTCTCATTCTCCTGCACGAAGAGTCTGGCCTAACCTATGAAGATTTGTCACTCGTCGCAATGATGAAATTACAGGAGACCCTGAATCATTGGCTGGAAGGTTGAGCATACGAGACATGGGCTCTCGAAACGCTCGAGAAGATGCCCCAAGGCAGAAGAAGAAAGCATCCGGTCTTCCAAATGTAGAGAGAGGTGGACTACGTGAGGGGGAAGATGTCTTAGAGCGCGAGCAACGGAAACGAAAACGCGGTGAGCCTGCACAACTTCGTGGAACTGGTATATTGTCCGCTGCCGATGCTTTAGTGGAAGGTATCCGCTACCGACCTAGGACTTCGGCCACCAGAGCAACTTACGACCTCATTCTTACGACTGTTGCAAACAACCTTGGCGATGTGTCGCATGAAATTGTCCGCAGTGCTGCTGATGCGGCTTTGGAGTATTTGAAGGATGATGATATGAAGGATTTCGACAAAAAGAAGGAAATAGATGAATTGCTCGACACAAGCATGAGCCCCAAGCAATTTAATGAACTTGTCAATTTGGGAAAGAAAATTACAGATTACGATGCACAAGATGAAGACGAAATCATGGGAGATGGTGATAATGGTGGAGAAGACGGAGCAGAAATCGATGATCGTCAAGGAGTAGCTGTTGTATTCGATGACGAGTCTGAAGATGAGGATGGAGCTATGGTGGAAGAGGTCCGAGATGAATCATCTGAAGACGAAGAAGATGGCGAGGATCGCCCGGGCACGGAGGAAGTTGCAATGGCTGGTGGTGCTGGGGAAAATAGAGATGAAGAAGACCAAGAATTGCCCGAGGAGGAGGCAATGATCATAGATTCTGCTCCATCTGTTGGCGCGAACAACGACAACGAGAAAACTTCTATTCCGGCCCGGGATATCGACGCTTACTGGCTTCAAAGACAGATTGGTTCCATATATTCAGATGCCCACATCCAGCAGGCTAAGACCCAACAAGGTCTACATATACTTTCCGGAGCGCCTGAAGAAGAGGGAGGGGAAGAGAAGCCTTTGCGGGAAATTGAAAACGACCTTGCAGAGCTATTTGACTATGAACATCATGAACTTGTTCACAAACTCATCGCAAATCGAGATAAAGTTGTCTGGCTCACCCGACTAGCTCGTGCGGAAGATGCCGAAGCTCGAGGTGTTGTTGAGAGAGAGATTGCATCTGAAGGCTTACGATGGATTCTGGACGAACTCCGGGGAGGTAATTTATCTGGGGATGGCTCAAAAAAGCGAAAACTGGAAATCAAAATGGATATTGATGTTCCATCTTCTTATACAGACGGGAAATCAAAAGCAGAGGATGCTGGTGATGCAGGCCTTATTGGAGGATTACAGCCACGCAAACTCATAAATCTCGAAAACCTAGTCTTTGACCAAGGAAACCATCTTATGACCAACCCAAAAGTCAAGCTTCCAGAAGGATCAACAAAGCGTACATTCAAAGGATATGAAGAGATCCACGTTCCCCCTCCTAAGAAGCGGAATGCACCTGAAGATCGTGATATACCTGTGACAGAGATGCCGGAATGGGCACGTATACCATTCAAGTCAGCAACAAAACTCAACAAGATCCAGTCAAAGTGCTTTCCCCAGGCTTTCAGTGATGATGGAAATATGTTGATCTGTGCTCCCACTGGCAGTGGCAAGACGAACGTCGGGATGTTGGCGATTCTCCGCGAGATAGGAAAGAACAGGAACCCACAGACTGGAGAAATCAACTTAGATGCGTTCAAGATTGTCTACATTGCTCCCTTGAAGGCCCTTGTTCAGGAACAAGTCGGTAATTTTGGCGCCAGACTAAAGCCCTACGGAATACAAGTGTCAGAACTGACTGGCGATCGACAACTTACCAAACAACAGATTGCGGAAACTCAAATCATTGTTACTACTCCTGAAAAATGGGATGTCATTACCAGAAAGGCCACTGATTTAAGCTACACAAATCTTGTCAGACTTATCATTATTGATGAAATTCATCTTTTGCATGACGACCGGGGACCTGTCTTGGAAAGCATTGTCAGTCGAACAATTAGAAAGATGGAGCAAACTGGCGATCCAGTTCGTTTAGTGGGCTTGTCTGCTACTCTTCCTAATTATCGTGACGTTGCAAGCTTCTTACGTGTTGATCCGGTAAAAGGCATGTTCCATTTTGATGGCTCGTATCGACCCTGTCCTCTTCGACAGGAATTTGTTGGAATCACAGAGAAAAAGGCGATCAAACAATTGAAGACAATGAATGATGTGACTTATACAAAAGTGCTTGAACACGTCGGAACAAATCGTAATCAAATGATCATTTTCGTTCACTCGAGAAAGGAGACTTCGAAGACTGCAAAGTATATTCGAGACAAAGCATTAGAGATGGAAACAATTGGACAAATACTCAGAAGCGATGCTGGTAGCCGAGAAGCTCTCAATACTGAGGCAGAGGCTGTTCATGATCGGGAACTGAAAGATCTTCTTCCTTATGGGTTTGGAATACACCATGCTGGTATGAGTCGACCCGATCGTTCTTCAGTTGAGGACCTATTCAGTGAGGGATTAATCCAAGTCCTCGTTTGTACTGCAACTCTGGCTTGGGGTGTCAATCTACCTGCACATACAGTTATTATTAAAGGTACACAGGTCTATTCTCCCGAAAAGGGGAGCTGGGTAGAATTAAGTCCCCAAGATGTTCTACAAATGCTTGGTCGAGCTGGTCGCCCACAATATGACACATATGGAGAAGGTATCATTATTACCACACAAACTGAGATGCAGTATTACCTGTCACTTCTCAACCAGCAATTACCAATCGAGAGCCAGTTTGTCAGTCGACTGGCAGACAATCTCAATGCCGAAATCGTTCTTGGGAATATTCGCAGTCGTGATGAGGGTGTTGAATGGCTTGGCTATACATACCTTTTTGTCCGAATGTTGCGCTCACCCGGGCTCTACAGTGTTGGAGCCGATTACGAGGAAGACAACGCTCTAGAACAAAAGCGGGTAGATCTCATACACTCTGCTGCCACAGTACTCGAGAGGTCAAACCTCGTAAAGTATGACAAGAAAACTGGAAAGCTACAAGCAACAGAACTCGGCCGAATTGCTTCTCATTATTATATCACGCATAGCTCCATGTTAACCTACAACCATCACATACAGCCCTCTATCACTCCTATCGAGCTCTTCCGGGTATTCGCCTTGAGCGATGAGTTCAAGTATATCCCCGTTCGGCAAGATGAAAAACTAGAACTTGCCAAATTGTTAGGACGTGTACCAATCCCTGTGAAGGAGAGCATTGAGGAGCCTCATGCCAAGATCAATGTTCTCTTGCAAGCATATATTTCACGCCTCAAGCTTGAAGGACTGGCTCTGATGGCGGACTTGGTCTATGTCACCCAATCAGCGGGACGAATACTTCGTGCTATCTTTGAAATTACGCTTAAGAAAGGGTGGTCTTCTGTTGCCAAAATCGCCTTGGAGCTCTGTAAAATGGCCGAAAAGCGGATGTGGCCAACTATGTCTCCTCTTAGACAATTCCCAGGATGTTCGAGAGATATTATTCAAAAGGCAGAGCGGATTGATGTTCCATGGGCTAGTTATTTCGACCTAGATCCTCCTCGCATGGGCGAACTACTTGGTTTGCCAAAGGCTGGCCGAACTGTTTGTAGCTTGGTCTCAAAATTCCCTCGAGTTGAAGTCGATGCAAGAGCACAGCCAATGACGAGATCCATGCTCCGAGTAGAATTGAAAATTATTCCGAACTTCGAATGGGACGATGACGTCCACGGAACCGCAGAGAGTTTCTGGATTATCGCCGAAGATTGTGATGGAGAGGATATCCTATTCCACGACCAATTTATTCTTAGAAAGGACTTTGCTCAATCCGAAACAAACGAACATGTTGTCGAGTTCACAGTACCAATCACAGAGCCTCTGCCACCCCATTACTTCGTTACAGTTATCTCAGATAGATGGATGCATTCTGAAACGAAGATTGCAGTCTCCTTCCAGAAGCTCATTCTCCCAGAAAAGTTTCCCCCCCATACTCCCCTTCTAGACCTGCAACCGCTCCCAGTGACTGCTCTGAAGGCAGATGACTTCAGGGCTCTCTATCCAAACTGGGACCGTTTCAACAAAATACAAACCCAAACTTTTAATTCATTATACTCAACAGACGATAATGTCTTTGTTGGTGCGCCTACAGGTAGTGGGAAGACTATATGTGCCGAGTTTTCCTTAATGCGTCACTGGTCAAAATCTGGCGCTGGACGTGCTGTATATATCGCTCCATTCCAAGAGTTGGTAGACCTTCGGCTCCAAGATTGGCAGAAACGATTCTCCGGGCTTCGAGGAGGCAAAGAAATTATGAAACTGACGGGTGAGACGACTGCGGATCTCAAGCTTCTTGATAGAGGTGATTTAATTCTTGCGACTCCGTCACAATGGGATGTCTTATCGCGCCAGTGGCAACGTCGAAAAAATGTACAAAACATTGAGCTCTTCATCGCTGATGAACTTCACATGCTTGGTGGTCAAGGCGGATTCGTTTACGAAATTATTGTCTCTCGTATGCATTACATTCGCTCTCAGACCCAACTGCCCCTGCGGATTATTGGCTTAAGTGTCTCACTTGCCAATGCCAGAGATATTGGCGAATGGATCGACGCAAAGAAGCACAATATATACAACTTCAGTCCACATGTCCGCTCGGTTCCTCTCGAGCTTCATATCCAATCATTCACCGTTCCTCACTTTCCATCACTTATGCTTGCCATGGCAAAGCCAACTTACCACGCCATACTTCAAATGTCGCCGGACAAACCCGCTCTGGTGTTTGTCCCTAGTCGAAAACAAGTTCGAGCGACCGCTCGAGACTTATTATCTGCTTGTGTTGCTAGCGATGATGAAGATCGCTTCCTGCACACCGATGTGGGACAGATACAACCGCTTTTAGAGCGCATTAGGGAGGAAGCGCTAGTGGAGTCCATTTCACACGGGATTGGCTACTACCACGAAGCCCTGAGTACGAGTGATAAGCGTATTGTAAAGCATTTGTACGACAATGGAGCCATTCAAGTCATGGTAGCCTCTCGCGACGTATGTTGGGAGCTTGACTGCAGTGCGCATCTAGTCATTGTGATGGGCACCCAGTTCTACGAGGGAAGAGAGCATCGATACGTAGACTATCCACTAAGTGAAGTTCTTCAAATGTTTGGCAAAGCAACCCGACCACTGGAAGACAAAATTAGCAAAGGAGTTTTGATGGTACCAGCTGTCAAACGTGAGTATTACAAGAAATTCTTAAATGAGGCACTCCCAATCGAAAGCCACCTTGAAGTTTATCTACATGATGCTTTTGTATCAGAAATCAGTACAAAAATGATCGAGTCTGCTGATGACGCCATCAATTGGACAACGTTCACTTACTTCTATCGACGACTATTGGCAAATCCAAGCTACTACAGTCTGACTGATACTTCTCATGAGGGCCTCAGTACATATTTGTCAGAACTTGTAGAGACGACTTTGAAGGATCTTGCAGACCCAGAATCTAAGATCATTGACCTGGATGAAGAAGATGACAGTGTGACACCTCTAAACCCTGCCATGATTGCAGCATACTACAATATATCTTATCTCACCATGCAGACATTTTTTGTTGTCATTAAAGGAGCGAACAAAATTGAAGGGCATACTCGAAATTGTAACTTCAGCAACTGAGTTTGAATCTATTCAAATCCGAAGACATGAAGATACTTTACTCAGACGAATATATGAGAGAATTCCGGTAAAGATGGCACAACCAAACTACGATTCACCTCATTTCAAGGCTTTTGTACTTCTTCAGGCTCATTTCTCGAGAATGCAACTGCCTATTGATCTCTCCAAAGATCAAGAAATCATCTTGACAAAAGTCTTGGGTCTGTTGAGCGCTACCGTAGATGTTCTGTCTTCCGATGGGCACTTAAATGCCATGAATGCCATGGAGATGTCACAAATGGTAGTCCAAGGCATGTGGGATCGAGATAGCCCATTGAAACAGATTCCACACTTCACTCCTGAGGTTATCAAAGCTGCAAATGATTCAGGGTACGTATTATTTTCACCTCTCTTGACTACATATTCTAATATCTCTTGTGTATTAGGATCAAAGATATCTTTGAGTTCATGGAAGCTATGGACCCCAGCGAGAATGCCGACTATGGAGCTCTTGTGAAGCGTCTTGGCCTTTCCCAGATTCAATTAACACAAGCTGCCAATTTCACGAATTCCAAGTACCCAAATATCGAGCTCGAATATGAGTTAGAGGATGCAGATGATATCACGGCAGGCACTCCTGCATATATCAAAGTCAAAATTCTCCGAGATGTTGATGACGAGGACGAATCGATTGATGTGGATACGACTGTACATGCTCCGTTCTACCCGGTGAAGAAGATGGAGAACTGGTGGTTGGTAGTGGGCGAGGAGAGCTCAAAGACGTTACTTGCCATCAAACGTATTACAATCGGAAGATCCTTGAGTTTGCGATTAGAATACACAGTGCCGACGCCAGGACAACATGATCTGAAGTTATTCCTAATGAGCGATAGCTACGTAGGAGTCGATCAGGATCCCAGCTTCACAGTCTCCGTGGCAGAAGGTATGGACGAGGACGAGGAGGATGACGAGGAGGAGTAAGCTTGGCTAGCAACGTGCTACTGCCGAGACTTTGTTGTATAGTAGAAGGAAATCGCAAGATGGATCTTGTTGGACAAAATGCTGCTTTACCCCTTCCTCAGAGGGGCACACAGAGGCAAGATTGCATTCTATTGGACTCGTTACTTGGCCTCAGTGATTGTGTTACCTGTGCTCGGCCGCGCGCAGGATGATTGGATAGGGCCGAAGGAGGCCATCTTTTACCTCCGGCTTGTGCGTTGTTTTTGTCCCGAATCGAAAGAATCCATCACCAATTGTTTCATTTCTTCCTTTGTTCTTTGCCCATTCTCTTCTTTATCTCGGTCCAATGCTGAATCGTCTCTTCATCTATTGATGGTGAGTTACTATTCTTATTGTTCATCTTTTTCTCCTCGAGACAATAGTTGTGGACAATGTTTTATTCAATATTCACCCCATTCATGGAAACACACGTGATGGGGATTACCACGCTAGTGCCTTAGAACTTATGCCCTAGCGAGACCTTCTTTTTTAACATTTCATCGTCTTCCAGTCTCAACACCTACTCTCATCAAGTCATTCTCATCACCTTGCGTATCGACAAGGCCCTTACCCATTGCAAGCATCGAAGCTCTTTCTGACACGTCTATCGCAACCCCATAGCCGAGCAGTTGCTCCACCTTGTTTTCAAACTGTGGTTCGCGACAATCAATATGTCGGAAGAATCAAATCCCCCAGCTGCTGTTGCGTCTGCCTCTGCAGATACTTCAGCTGCACCGCCTATTGTTACTACATCTGAAGTCACCAACGCGGCAGGAGCTGTGAGTAATGGTGTCGCTGGCGAGGCAACTAAAGAAGTCGCGACTCCAGACGCGCCGGCAGAAAGTAAGATTGCTTACCTGCTTTCCCCACTTGATCTCTCTTAGTTGCTAACTCAAATTTTCTTTCGCGTTCAGCCAAGGAGCAAGACAATACAAATGAAAAACAATCAATCTCTGACGTTACACAAGACAAACCTGCGGTCACGCTAGAAGACCTACAAATGAAAGGCGATTTAAAGACAGATGCAGTCCCAACTGTGGAGGAGCCTGCCGAATCCATAGGTGATACATCAACCGCAGGAGACAAATCCAAAACTCGTCGCAAGTCAGTAGGTATTCCCGAACACAAGAACAAGAAGGTCGCCAAGAAAGCATCCAAGGCAAAGATGAACCACATTGATGCTCAACCCGGAGATTATTTCATGGTTAGATTGAAGGGATATCCATTGTGGCCAGCAATTGTCTGTGACGAGTCCATGCTCCCAGTCACATTGCTCAAATCACGACCGGTTACTGCTGCTAGAGCTGATGGCACGTATCGCGAGGATTATCAAGATGGTGGCCCTAAGGCAAAGGATCGCACATTTCCAATCATGTATCTGTATACCAATGAGTTGTAGGTGCTCAAATTTCTCAAGTTTGAATATTTTGCTAACCCCTATTTTATAGTGGCTGGATCCCCAATTACGACCTCGTCGATGTTGACCTGGACACGATTGGCGACGTTAGCCCAAATATGCGCAAAGATTTATATGCTGCACATCAACTCGCTGCGGAGAAGCATGACTTGCAATATTTCAAAGGTCTCCTAGAAGACTTCATGAACGCGCGTCTAGCAGATATTGAAGCCAAAGAAGCAGCAAAGGCAGCTAAGAAGGCTAGCAAGTCTAAGAGAAAGTCGACCAAAACTGCCGATGACAACCCAGATGATGAAGACGTTGAAATGGTTGATGCTGATGCTGATGCTGATGCCATTGCTGATTCCGAAGAGGCACCTAGCACCGAGAAGAAGTCAAAGTCAAAGAAGCGCAAAGCCGATGAGGATACCAATGTATGTTTCATTGCGAGCGCTGCGTAATAGTTTGCTAACTGGTCTATTCTACAGACCCCGCAGAGAAACGATTCAGTAAAGAAGCCTCGTCCAACAATCAAATTGAATACACCAAAAACTACCAACGGAACGGGCACCCCTAAAGCCGGAAAGGGTCAGGCAACTCCCAAGTCAACCAAGTCAACCAAACCAAGGGCCAAGAAAGCTGCTGTTGATGTTAAGGAATCTCCAGAAGTCGTTGCGCCACCAGAGCCTGCGCTAACACCTGAAGCAAAATTTGAGAAGAAGAAGGTATGGATCCTCGATCATATTTGATGACTTTAGGTACTGACATATTCTACAGAAGGATATCATGTTCTTTAGACACCGACTTCAAAGAGGTCTTTTGGATCGGAACTCAGAGCCCAAGGAAGAAGATATGAAGGACATGGCCGATCATTTTACTGCCCTTGAGAACTACGAAGGACTTGATGTCAGCCTCATTCGAGCTACGAAGATCAACAAAGTTCTTAAGGCCATCCTCAAGTTGGCCTCAATTCCAAAGGAAGACGAGTTCCAGTTCAAGTCACGATCCCAAACTCTACTAGATAATTGGAACAAAATTCTTGCTAGCGACGAGGCTACTCCCATTGAAGCTTCAACCACAAATGGTCTTCGTAGCGAATCTAAAGATGAACCTGCTAAGAAATCTCCTGTTCATCCGACGAATGGTGTGAAAGATGAATCTGAAGAGGTTAAAGCAAAGGAACCAACTACTGGAACCACGGTTGCCAAGGAGACCGAAACCAAGGAGATTCCACCTGTCGAGGATGCCCTACCCGCTGATGATGCTTCCAAGGTATGTAATTTCAATAATCGCCGGTTTTCAAAGCCCACCTAATCAGTTTAGTATAGGATTCAATAGCTGAAGCAGCTACGGCTGAGTCTGCGGCCTAGTTGGCATGATTCCCTTCATAACCTAGGTCCTCATGATCAAGCTTTGCAAAGTAATCCCCATCTCTCTATCGGCACGGATGAAGGTGTATCATGCAACCTTTGATTTCTGCCTGCTGGCTTTCCACAATTGGTATTCCCAATGTGGAAGGGCAATCACACCGAATCGCTTTGCGATTCCAACATGTAACATTACGCAAAAACTGGAGTCGGTTTCTCCTGGCTCGATGCCTCGGCATGTTATGATCCCCCGCACTGTACAAACTCTTTTCATGTCTGCACCAATCTAGGGACAGGAGGAATGGAGGAACTTTGTTTGTTCGTTTTGCGTGAACGGTCACTATTGGTCTGATCTTAGCAATTACCTAGCATACGCTAGGAAATAAAAGCCTAACACCGAAGCCTATGTAATTTGTGTGATATTCTATATGGCGATAATCCTAAATTTGAATAATGATAAAACCAAAACACAAGCCTAAGGTGACCAGGGACACTTAGTTTTATACCCAATTATAATTGTGAAAACGCCACTTTCAAGCAAAATAAGCTATTAAAAAGTTATTTACTGCCTTTAGTAGTGTGTTTTCTGTCCCCACCATAGATCAGGCAAATGTGAGCAATATATATACGACGCTTTGAAAATGATGCTATTATGTCAGCAATGTTCTCCACCTCGTGTCTCTCCGCTTTCCGATTTGTCAATGCAAAAGGCAGAATCCTCAAAAATTTATCGTATCGACTTACTTTTCACCAATCTAATATCCACAATCACTGAACAATAATGTCAGCTCCGGCCCCCGAATACCTCCATTTTACAACGCATAAAGCTCTCACACATCGCCTGGTCCTCTCAACCTTAACCGGACGCCCTATCCACATCTCTCAAATTCGCTCCTCATCGCCCACTTCCCCCGGCCTCGCACCGCACGAAATCTCCTTCCTCCGCCTCCTCGAATCTATAACCAATGGCTCCTCCTTCCAAATCTCCTACACTGGGACTACACTCACTTATACTCCTGGTCTGATAACCGGTTCTGTAGCCGGCTTAGGAGCAAGCGGGGATGTCATAAAATGTTCTTTGCCAGCTACCTGTGAAAGAGGGGTTAGCTGGTTCTTATTACCGTTATGTATGCTAGCGCCCTTTGCCAAGAAGCCTGTCAATGTACGGTTTGAGGGTGAGGGCGTCATTACAGCTGCGACGGAGAAGGGAGATCTTTCAGTGGATTCTGTAAGGACGGCTATTTTGCCGCTCTACGAAGCTTTCGGCATCATGGGCGCGAAACTGGAATTAAGGGTTCTGCAGAGATCATGTGCAGGCCCTGGTGGTAAAGGAGGAGGTGGTGTAGTAGAATTGAGATTCGGGAGTCAAGTGAGGATGCCAAAGACTCTGCATTTGAATCGTAGTCCGGGGAGGGTAAAGAGGATTAGAGGAGTAGCTTATTGTACAGGTGTGTCGGCCAGTAATAATTCGAGGATGATACATGCTGCAAGGGGCGTTCTCAATGCTCTTGTAAGTGATATTCATATAGCTGCGCAATACGATCAAGCTCCCCTAGTAAGGAGTAATGATAAATCGAATTCATCCGGGAAAAAGAGGACAGGAATTGGCTTTGGGTTGTGCTTGGTTGCGGAGAGCAGTTCTGTCGGCGTTTTATATCAGGCGGATGTGGTGGCGCCAAGTTCTGGAGGCGTTATGCCGGAGGATATAGGAAAACAATGTGCATATCAGTTATTGGAGATTATTTTGCAGGGTGGATGTGTTACGAGAATGGGTGCTCCAACAGTCTTGACGCTGATGGCTATGGGAACTGAGGATGTAGGACGCTTACGGTTAGGGAGGGATGTGATGGGTACAGAGGATATAGTGGGGCTTGCCCGAGATCTGAAGAAATTCGGTGCTAGTAGCTGGGGTTTGAGAGACGTGGAAGATGATAGTAATGGGCCTATAATAGTCAGTGTAAAAGGGACTGGTGTGGGCAATGTAGGGAAGGGAATAGCCTAATCAAAACACGTCAGTCGAATCTCACTCCATTTTCTCCTTGACGTCGGAATCATTATGCATTAGATGTAGTCTTCAAGTATGTACACTACGCAGATAACGATTGCAACCTCCGCTGAAGTCGACGACCTGTAGCATTCATCTGCCCACTCGCCATAGCAGCAGTTAACTCCGCAGAGAAGCTGGTCGAACCATAATTATTCCACTGACTCCTCAGCGTATCCAAGATATGGAATTCCGCCACCACAGCTGTTCCTGAATAGAATATGTCCAACGCATTGCTATCTTCTTCTTGAACTTCATTCGGATTCGCTGATGCTAACAGACCGTCTCGTTGTTCAAGCAGGCGCTGTCGTTCTTCTAGTAGACGTTGTGTTCGCTCTAACAGAACTCTTCGTGCTTCTAGTAATCGTTCTTGCTCGCCTTGTAATTGCTGTCTTCTTTCTTCGACACGAGAAGAGGAACCGGCAGCTGCAGGAGTCAACGGCTGCATCTCAATATCCTGGTCATCCGTGATGCCGATGACGGCATCCCTCATTACCCCACGTTCCTCCGAATCATGATCCTGAGATGATACCACCGCAGCTCTCGGCTCATCCGTGGCCACGTTCGGTTTCAAGGCAGCTGAAATTACTCCAGCTAATCGGTCTCGTTCGATATGAACAACCATCAGGAAGGTTTGGAGCGCGAAAACAAGTAGATCCAGGAAAACCAAATGTAGTTTTGATGTCGGACCTTTCTGTCCAATCAGGTCGGTTATTATTCCTCCATGAAGATAGCCTCTCATTACTTCCCCGGCCTCAGGCCTTGCGGTGAAAATGTGTAGTAAGAGGCAAAGGAGGTTTGGCATGAGTATTACACCGGCCCATGAGCGATGTATCGTAGGCTGGGAGAGGAGAGTCGGGGATGGTGTAAGGTGAGCTTTTTGTATTATCAGGCGTAAAAGTAGGCGGAAGAAAGAGCAGCTTTAGGGGAATCAGTGGATGTATGTTTATCATAGTACTTTGGGTCTCCTTACTCCATATAATACAGCACGTAAAGTTCGATATAGATCAAAACATCCAACTGATTCACAAGCCCTGTGATAAATTCATATTTCTTTTTCGTCTGCGCGTTCGCCCTCTTCTGAGCAGGCGCTTGAGCGTCTTCCTGCCTTCGTCGAAGCTCTGCTGGATCCGTGTTCGTGTTATCATTGTCCGGAGAAGGCAGGTCCGCTGCTGTGGTTGGTGCAAAGTCATTGTTCATAGTTTGATGAACTCATTGGTGAAGGTCTGAGGCTTCGAGGATATGAAAGTCACATGTTTTGGGAGATGGAGTTGGTTGAAGACAAGCAGTACTCACTGCTCTTGTTAAGAAGTCGTGCTGATGTACCAGCATTGATACCTTGCCTTTTGAGGCTGAGGCTCGGAGAGACAGGGATCGAGACCGTAGTCACGTGACAACCCCACCAAGATAAAACGTATTTAAAAACGTAAATTTTCGCTGCATATTCTATTCCATCAACTAAATTTCCTATCATAGCATTATATCTAAATTCAGTGATATTTTCAAGGTTCTACTCCCAGACACAGCTCTCACTCGTAAGTATATACGTAAAAGGTTAATTGCTGAAATTGAATGGCAGTGAGGTATTAGGATAACAGTCTGATATCAGAAACCCATCGGCACCAAACCCAAATGTAAATCTATGGACATGGATCTTACTATCCTCTGTGCCTCCCTAGACTAATTACTTCTTTTCTTTTACCATCCCTCTCCGAGTCGAACCTTGGTTCAATTTCTTATGCGTGGACCAGCTTCTTCAATCTTTTCTCGATGATAGTTCTCCCATCAAGAGTCCGCCATACTTCGCTTGGAGCCTTGTTAACAATGTCCCAACTAATAAGTTTGTCTGTCAAGCGACTTAAATCCCTCTGCTTCTTCTCCCATTCGCTGCTTCTCCTAACTTCGATACCAGAACTGACCAATGAAAGAGGGGTATCAGGGGATAGGATGGTTCGAGCACTGCTTACTTCGCTCTTGGTCAAGGAATCGGCCACGAGCGATTCCTGGAGCTTTGCCTTGAGCCATTTCCCTCCTTGGTGAGCTGAGCGGCCGTAGACTCGATCTTCCCGAGAACGACCGCGGAAAAGTGCTCCTGTTATGCGATCGATGCCGAGTGGCGAAATGATACCCCATGCCCAAATAACGAAGCCCCGCTGTGGAGTACCAATAGTATGAAGCAAATCCTCGTGAAGGGGATCAATCAATAAGATGCCTTCAACGTCGCGACCGTGACGAGCAGCAAAGATACGACTATAGATGCTTCCAATTCCGGCGCTAGCGAGAACCCATGGCCCTTCTTCCCCGGCACGAGCTAGAGCTTCGGAGAGTGCATCAGCTGCCATACCAGCGGAGAATGGACTTGGAGCATTGTCAGACCATGCGAGGCCTGGGCGATCTGCATAACAGTAGCGACCAATCGAGTTGTTAGAAACTGCATTGGTTGCGATCTGTATCATACCGTTTTCGAATGGACGGTCGCCAGCTTCGAAAATCACAGTGGGAAGCCTAGTGCCTTTAGAGTCGGTAATGTTTCCTTCGCAAAAGAGATGAAGCTGGTATTTGTCGCCGTCAACGAAATACCTCTCTCCCGGCGGTGCAAGAGAAGCATCACGAGCACGAATAATCAGCGTGGCGGTCATGAGAATTGCTACGATTCCTAATACAAACAAAACCACTGCGGAAATGAGCACTGAGCACCACTCTCGGAGTGTACGGCGCTCTTCGGAACGACCGGTCAGTCTTTCTTCTTCCTCATGCTTTCCCCATGCAACTACTCTATCTGTCATAACAGTCCAGAGGCTGATGAGCAAAGCCCAAACAACACTGGCGATTCCAACCCAGCCCTCCTCCACTCGAAGTCTTGGCACGGCAACAATAATGATCATATCGATTAACAAGACAACGATGAGAACAAGGCATGCAACTTGCGCAGCCTTTGATGGCGTGGAAAAGAAGAGGAGGAAAATTAGGAGGAGACCAAGTGTGAGGGTAGTGTAAGAAAAGTCGAAGAAACCAGAACCTCGAGAGTGCATACCCGGTGGACTAACGAAAATCGAAACCAACAACAGCACCCACCAAAGGAAGGTAATAAATGTGAAAACAATAGTAAAGTATCGAAGGAACCTAACGCTCCAGAGGTTGTATGGAGAGACCTAGTGATGCGATTAGCATTTCCCAGATTACAAAAAGGACAATTATCATGGAATATCATATAAGGCATCACCATAATCATAGACAGAATCTCAAGCTTACAGCTGGGTCGTCAGGACTCAGAAATCCTTCGCGACTTGAAGGGGGAGGAAGAAGACGAGTTCTTTCATCAGCTTCTGACTCGCGGGGTTGTACGACAACATTCCGCTCGTTGTAGTCACCGTTTCGAGTGGCGTCAGCAACCTGATCGTCGTCCTTCTTACCCCAGAGGGACACCATGATGAATCCGAGGAGAGTTCGCTCGAAGAGACCACAACTAGGTACCTAGAGATACAATAGCAGTGATATAATTATGACAGGGATATAATATAGAGATGCTTGTCGTATTATTGCTGGGGTGTCCTTATTCAAAAGAGCAGAGAGGAGATGACAGTGGAGAGTGGAGTGAGAAGATCAAGACGGTTGATTCTATTGCCATCTCGAGCTAAGCTCCCTATTCTAAAATCCTCACAACATGATGTCATAGCATTACTCGAGTACTGGTGGCAGAGCAAACTTATACCTACGGCGCAGAAACCTTAAAAATAAGGATCTCTGTGTATCTTTCAAAATGCGGGTTTCACCTTCGATATGTATAGGGCCCAACTTCTGAAAAGAGATCATCCATTCAGTTAAACATGGGAGCTCTTTAATCCTTTATCTTATCTACACTATCATAATCTGTTAAGCGAGTGTCTTGTTTTGCTGATACTAATCATTTTCATTTTTATCCTCTCCAGACCGCCCACCACTATCTCCAAAGAGCCACCAGATGTGAATCATCTCCCGACGACTTGCATTGGTATACATCCATCGTAGACACCATCTCAACCACAACCTCTTGTTACCCACCATGAGTGAGTTACAAAGGGCCTTCGCAAAAGGAAAGCTGGCAGGCTTCCCCGTCGTACCCTCTGAATTTAACGAAGCAGATGAAGAGGAAGAGGAAACGGATGCTTTTACAGGTCTTCCCATAGTTGATGATGATTCATCTTCGGCTTCATCCGCCTCCTCCACTGGCACCATCATACCCTCCTCGAACAATAATCTATTTGCTCGTCCTCAGGGGTCTGTCTGTCCCTCTGACCCCTCCTCTCTGCTGGCAGCTAATTGGTGTTATTATAAGATCTCCAAATAAGAGAACCATGGATCAAATTCCTTGGACAACCTACTTCGAGCGCGAACTCTTCCTTGAGTCGACCACCGATTCTCTCAAAATAGTACATCATGCATACCTTACATCTCCCGTGGGCACAGCACCGCTTTTTGTCACACACCATGGAGCAGGATCATCTGGCCTGTCATTCGCAGTTTTGGCTGCCGAGATTCGAAAGCGTTTACCATCCGCAGGCGTCCTTTCACTTGATGCACGAGGTCATGGAGATACCAGTATTAGCCCAGAACAAGATATTTTGGATCTTAATCTGGAGACTTTGAGCTCAGACTTTGTGTCTGTAATAGATAAGACAAAAGCGGAGATGAACTGGAAAGAACTCCCGCCTCTTATTTTGATCGGTCATTCCTTGGGAGGTGCTGTTGTTACAAACGTTGCAAAAAGTGCGAAACTAGGAAACGCAGTCCTGGGATATGCTGTTCTTGACGTTGTCGAAGGCTCAGCCATAGATGCCTTACAGAGTATGCAGACTTATCTGTCCACTCGACCATTAGGATTCCCATCACTACAATCAGGCATAGAATGGCATATTCGGTCGAGGACAGTACGGAACTCGCTGTCTGCCAGAACCAGTGTACCTGCGTTATTAAAGCATGATCCAGAGGTTAGAGGTTCGAGACCATGGACATGGCGAACTGACTTGGGCGCCACTGAGCCTTTCTGGCAAGGATGGTTTGTTGGACTGAGTAAGAAGTTTTTGGAAGCCAAAGGAGGCAAACTTCTTCTCTTAGCTGGGACGGATAGGTTAGATAAAGAGCTTATAATTGGTCAGATGCAAGGTAAGTCATCACTAATTATAAGAGAACAGCTGCTGACCCATGTGATCTAGGTAAGTATGCTTTACAAGTATTTCCTGAAGCAGGCCATTTCATTCATGAAGACTTGCCCGAAAAAACCGCAATGGTGATCGTGGATTTCTACAAACGCAATGATCGAAGTGCGTTGGTTCTACCGCCAAAAGTATCTGACTTATTGAGAGCTGGTAAAAAGGTGTAGATCAGCCAGAGCTGATCTATGGTTTTCATACAACTCAAATCTACTAGACTGGGCCCTCTCTGA
The DNA here is from genome assembly GCA_002276475.2 of Chlorociboria aeruginascens. Taxonomy (NCBI): domain Eukaryota; kingdom Fungi; phylum Ascomycota; class Leotiomycetes; order Helotiales; family Chlorociboriaceae; genus Chlorociboria; species Chlorociboria aeruginascens. The sequence continues at coordinate 21,745 of NCSK02000116.1, read as the reverse complement.
ACCCCTAGATTTAGTGGATGTCCGAAGCACGGTTTAAGCATGAGATACCCAATACCATTCACGAGTCCTATGGAGGCAGCCCAGCTTATTCGCTCAAAGCGGCTTCATCAACATGATGTACCGTGTGCGAAGAATCTTAATAATAATTTCTAAGATATCAGCAATCAAGCTTCGTCTATATGAAGCTGCGAATGTATTAGGTTCGTCTGAAAAGCGCGTGCTCGCGATCGTTAAAAAACGGGTGGGCCGAGATCTCACTCTTCCCCTTCCCAACTCGGATAATAGAATTAAGTTCTGTGGCTTATAAAAGGATCAGGAAAGTTCTGAAATTGCTGCTCATAGGAAATGGAAAGCATAACAATTCAAGGGAGGCTTGGAATTGCCTTTGCACAACGCAACATCACACTGCCCTGTTCTGAGGGTAGTAGTGTCGTGAAAGGTTAGTGAGAGTTTGTATTGGGACTCATAAATCATCTGGAAGTTCGAAAGAATTCATTTACTTTAATATTATCTATCCTGTTTATGTTTTGCTGGATTTTAACTTGGTTATAATCTCATTTACTTCTAAGCACTCATGAAATCCACCCGTTATTGTATTAACTAAAACGCAATTTAGACAGTATTAAAGGTCTGATCAGTTCCAATAGTCTTCTACATCGTCAAACAATATCCTACTACCCTTCCGAAACACTGCATTGCGCCGGATCTACTGTACTATCCTCATCGTCTCGTCAGAAAAGCCGCGGTCAGGAACATTGCCCTAGAAACGCATCTCCTTATGTTGATGTTGAGAGCACATATATTTCTTGCAATGCCCGACGGCTGCCATAGTATCCTAGCATAATCTCTCCCAACACATCAATATTGATGCTCTCTCCAATAGTCGCCCGGCAAATGCATGGCTTATGGACAGATTCTTGGGGATTGATTGCCAAGGGCCATTGGATGCCACTACATCACCGGGTTTTGTTATAGGCATACCATCTTTTTGTGTGTGTGTGTGTGAATTGGAGGTTTTCATTTCTCGAAATGAAAGGTTGCGAATAACCATATGTGACGGGATCAGTGAGACGGTTTGTGTCGTGGCTGGGATAGAGTCAATTTTTCGCTGAGAAGATCATGCAGATGAGCACGTCGGACTATGATTATTATGGGAAGCACTTGAATTAGAACCAGCTGGCTAAACTTACGGCCCGAGTGTGGAAAATTTTGATCCAGTTAAGTTAATGGTTGTCTTCATCCAATGTTCAATAATATCTCTTATTCCACCGAGGAACCGTCTATCAAGTCCCAGACCACGGTTACATCGGCCAGAAACTTCCTTCAGCAGATTTTTAATCTATACCAAGTAGCTAGGACTAGCTCGGTTGTTAGAATGCGGTAACGAGATTTAGACCTCCAGACTTTCAGAGATTAGTGAAGAATTAACATTACAGATTCAAATAGCATAGCTTGCATTTTTGCTATTAGGGCTAGATAGCTTCACCAAGTCTTTCCTCGTATCCTTTTCACTTTCACTAAACACTAGACGTCAATTTTGTTTCTTGTCACAACGATCTGACTGATCTCAAACAGAGTTATGTCACGCGGCTAAACTGCTACTTTAGTAAAAAAAAATTAATAAAAAAAAGATTATTGCCTACTTATGACGACTAGCTTATCTTGCTAGCTTATTTGCTAGCTTCTTTACTAGTTAATGGGAAGTATTAAAGGTGGAAATATCCACAAGGCACTTCATTTTAATTTCCTTCTCAGACAAGAATTTCCAACCGAATAAACTACAATACACAAACTGCTCTCTTCGATGTACTAGAGCATCTTTTCATGTAAGTGTCAGATCCCACTTCTAACGCCTCACTTCTTTAACATTAAGAGATTAAGTAGAAGCTAATACATGTGAGGGAAGGAACCCTTGCCCTAGCGCTTGCACAAACTCCTTCCGTAGCTTTCTCAATCCAGACTCCACACAACGCATTATTAAAACTCTTACAATACATTTCTGCAGAAAATGGCTTCCAAGCATTCTCAGGCTCAATCGCTACAAATTTGTTCCAAGGTCCTTGAGTCGGAGGATCTACATGACGGCCTCCAAAGCTCTACTCTAAATCCATCCTCTTCTTTTAGTACTTCCCACTTGAGATCTAGTACAGGATCTAGACACAAATACCCCCATAACAGAGATGTTAGAGGTCATCACCTACTCCAAGATCCACAAGTCACGGTCTATGTTGGTCCAGAGGGGCAGGCTTTCGAACTTCCAAAGGCTCTCCTCTGTCATAATTCGTTATTTTTTCAGCGGGTTTTCAGTGGTGGTCTCACGGAGACAATCAATCAAGAGCTGGCTTTTGAAGAATTTCCAGTCGCGGCATTCGAAATGCTCACCGAAGTTCTTTATACGGGCGAGACGTGGAAGAAAAGTAACCAACCGCCGAATAATAGACTCAGCGACTGTCTCGACTTCCTCATATTGGCCGACTATATTCAACTGAATCCGCTGCTGGGACCATTCTACGCCGTCACCAAGGAGATCAATGATCTTCTCATCACGCTGCAATACCGCATTGGTTCTAGCACATGGGAATTGGACGAAAGCAATATCTTCAAAGCCGCTTACTATCCCGTTAGCAGAGAAGTAAAAGACCTTTTCGCCCGTGCCTGCGTTCTTCCATTCGCCCATTCGCCACTGTTCGCCAAGCTCATACATATTCCCGACCACAAGAACCTTGTATTTCAGAGCGCTTTCATGAAGGAGTTGCTGGAGAACCATCCAAAATTCACGGAATCGATCTTGATAGCTTTAGCGACTACGAGGTCGAGTGACGATCATGGTATTAATCCTCTTACGGGTGAGGACCTTCCCAGGTTGCCACAACGTATAAAGTCTATGTTGAAGAGGATGTCAGAAGTAACATCGTTGGACTAAGTAACTGGTATTTGGAGAGCTATGATTAATGTTAGGGAAGGGCCCTCCGCCTAGGCCTCATGTATATAAGCCCCTTCCATTGCTTTCTCAATCCATGACACAATGCATCAACCTAGATCTGTGATAATGAATATCAAAATTTCCCAGAGTTGTTTCCCTTTTATTTCATCTTTTTAGTACTAACTGGGTTCATTTATGTACTTCATTTATGTTAGGTCGTCAATTGACGGGGCCAATGGTAGTAGTGTTTATGCAGTCACGTGAGCCTACCTCTGATACTTCTTCCATCTGCTTTCGAAGTCTGAAAAGAACGGTCTCTGACTAGTTGACAATCATTCTATTCTCACCCCCTTCTTACTCCCATTAATAAATGTGTCAATGTTTTGACTTGCTCCAATCAAATACTTTCAGCTTTCACGCTTCAACTCAAGGTTCTCATCTTTGAGTAAGCTCAAGATCTATTTATTTTCTCCAACCTCCTCTAACATTTACAGAGCGTTTTCTTCTCGAAATCTGAATAATTACACAGCAGCCACAGACATATTTCTCGACATCACCTTTAATATTCGTCTCTTCGCAGCTTCGCTACACATCACTTTCAAGACTTTATCACCATGTCTGCTCTAAACAGCTTTGCTTCTCGTATGAAGCCTTCTACCTCAAATTTGATGGCGAGCACATCTTCGGCTTCAAAAAGATCATCCCCAGATCTATTTGTGATCGAAGAGCGACCTGTCAAACGCAGCAAGTCCGTCGAGAAGACGCTGCTCAAAGATGTGTCGGCTCCAGATTTCTCAAAGTAAGAGTGACATCCACAATAGACGTCCAATCTGACAAATACAGGAAACTTGAGCTTCTTGAAGGCCCGAAGGTAATCATTATTGTCGGGCCTGAGAAGAAGGAGTTCAAATTCCCAAAGCAGTTGATCTGCTACCACTCGCCTTATTTCGACCGGGCTTTGAACCGCACTTTTAAGGATGGGGAGGAGGATGAGGAAGGCATGCTGACTCAGGAACTTATTCCGGTCAAGGCTTTTGAAATGGTGCAGCAATTCATGTATACAGGCCAAGTCAATACTCAAAACGCCGGCAATTTCACGGCCGAGATCACAGCACAGCTCGACTTCCTCCATCTCGCCCACGAAATCGCCCTCCTCGGCCCCTTCGACTCCGTTGTCGAAGGTATCAAAGAACGGCTTATGAATCTCCGCAAAGAGGGCAAGCAAACGCCTACAAGACTCATTCGGCGTGCAATGCAATTGCCAGCAAAGCATGCCGCCAGGAAGCTAGTCGTGGATTCCTGCGTTAAGTATTATGCGAAATTCCTTATGGAGAATTCCCAAAGGACACCCGCGGAAAATAATAAACCATGTCCATTTCAGAAAGTGATGGACGAATGGCCCATATTTGCTGCTGAGTTGTTCAACGCTTTCACGGCGGTAGCGTGTGCTAAGACGGCTAAGAAAATGAAGGATCCTTTGACGGGCTGGGAGTTTACGTTCTCGTTGTGAGAAGTTTCAGGAATGGTATTGCTGCGGCTTTAGCATGTTGGGGTTCGAGGAATGATCTTAGTGGTGACAACTGGATTTGGATTTGTTGGAGATGTGGGGGGGGGGGGGCGGGGGGAGAGCGAGTGTTTGAATATCTGGGAATTTGAGATTAACGGTGTAATATTTTATCTTACCCAGGAGCCTGGTTTTAATTAGCGATATGCTAGGGAGGAGGGGATAGTGGTGGATCAAAATGACGGGGGATTTAGCATGGAATCTTGGACATTTAACCCTGTAATTACTCGTTCTAACTCATTTGATCATACCGTCATTTCTACTTGATTGGCTTTTAATGAGATGTGTACTTATCTCCCTCTTAGAAAATAATTCATTACTTGGCATTGTGAAACATATCTATGCTCCAACATCTCCCAGCTTTGAATACAACTGTTGCGGAAGCGATCCATCTCCTGTACAACGTACAAAGATGCCAAAAAGGAGGCTGCTTATACTCCTTAATGCTGCCTTATAAATCAACTTAGCAATATGTGTAACTTACAAAGACCATTAACTAATACAAGTTCGAACAAAATCCAGTTGTTCTCCGGTCTCACAGTTCCAAGCACATCGGGACTAAGGAAGTTTGAATGAAAGAATTGATTTATAGGATCAAAACTCCTTCAATTATAATATCTGAGCTGGGAAGATTCTATATTCATCCTTCTATCTATACTTCAGATGTTGGAAAGAAAACTTCAGAGCTCGTTCTTGATGCTCGTTTTAGTATTTGCATCGACCCACTTCTTGACATCATCTCTATCCCTGCCAAGCCATGCACTCTTCGCTCTGATAGAATCGCAGCTTTGCGCAAGAGCTTGGTCAAAACCTTTGGTATTCTTGGTGGCAAAGAAATTCTGAACACGCTCAAGGTCTTTCTGGCTTGTGAAGCTGGAGGTACAGATTGAGACCACGGAGCCAAGCATGGAGAGGCCAGCGGGTAATCTTCGAGCCAATTCGTCCCAGTTGTCGGTCATCCAAGTGAACAATGCTTCGATGCCTTCTGGGTGAGTTCTCAATGAAGTGATGGGAAGGTAAATATCCTGTTCTTTGACTTCATCACTGAATGGAAGAGCAAGTGTCTGTTTCATTAACTCTGGATCCTTGGCTCGACCAAGAACACGAAGAGCTGTGTTTCTCTCATCGCTGTTCTTGGAATTTCGGTATGTGTCAAGAATTGTGTCGTACTAGAATAGTTAGATATACTCGAAAACAGGGTGTACAGGAACTAACCTCTTTCTTGCCGCCATATTTCAGCGCCATTCCAAAGACACTACCGCGGATATTAGGATCAATCGCAGACTTATCACCTGCGGCAAACTTGGAAAACATGTCTTGCGCGGCTTTGATAATAACCTTGTCGCCAGAAAACCCGGCATTGCCAAACAGCATACCCTTGAACTGTTGTTGGATGTGACCATCACCATCTTTGAATTCCCACCCAGCCTTGTGTGCTTTCTCGCTCACAAGGTCTCGTTGGAATGCTTCTAGACCGTCATTGACACTTTTGTCCTCAAAAATCCATGCACCATGGATGGAGGCAAGTCGAGTCAAGATTTCATTCCATACAACAAATTCGGTCTCGCTGTCGAAGCCCTTCAGTAAGTTCAAAACTCCCGAAGTTTTCTGGTATCCTGATTGAGCAAGTGCTCCTGCATCGGCGAGCAGTCCTGCGCGATCTTCAACGCTCAACAAACCATCCTTGGCCGCCTTACCAAGCTTCTCAAGTCGGGCTGGGGTATATGATGTTCGGTAAATGTTGGTGTGATCGGCGTTGAGCTTGAAGAAATCCAGATCTGGCACTTTGAATACATCCTCTCGCTTAGATAAAACAAGTTCCTCATCAATACCATCCTTGGTCCGGAGTCCCAAGAAGACAGGGTAGATAATTGTATCTTCCTCTGGCTTTACGTCTGCTGTCCGTAGCAAACGGTTTTGCTTCACATGGATAGTTTTATCGGCCGCACTTTCGGTCACCGTCACCACTGGATATCCGACATTCTTCGTCCAGATATCCATAACTCTCTCGACATCCTTGCCACTAGCTTTACTAAGAGCGGCCCAGAGATCAGCAGTCTGAGTGTTGCCATAGGCATGCTTTTTCAAATATTGACGGATTCCCTCCATAAAGACATCTTCTCCAAGATATTTGGAGATCATGCGAAGAACACACGAGCCCTTGGAATAGGATATAGCGTCAAAGATCTGGTTGATCTCATCTGCTCGCTGGACTGGAACTTCGATAGGATGACTGCTACGTAACGAGTCCAAAGATAAGGCGCTTTGGAGGGTATCTGAGACATAACTTTGCCAGACTTTCCATTCCGGGTAAAATACGTTGCACGAGTACCACGACATCCATGTCGCGAAACCTTCGTTAAGCCACAAGCCATCCCAGAAGTCCATGGTTACCAGGTTTCCGAACCATTGATGGGCAAGTTCGTGTTGAACGACCTCGGCAACGCGTTCCTTCGTACTCGCCCCGCTAGTCTTTTCATCGAACAGAAGATCAACAACACGATAGGTAACTAGACCCCAATTCTCCATCGCGCCTGCAGAGAAATCTGGAATGGCAACCATATCCTAGATGATATTAGAATATATAATAAATCTCAAATACAATTTCAGATGACTTACCATCTTTGGGAGGGGAAACTTGCTATCGAAAGTCTTTTCATAAAATTCAAGGGTACGTGCGGCGAGTTCCAGAGAGAAACGGCCATGTTCAATGTCCTGATTAGGAGGAGCATAGACACGCACCGGGAGTCTAAATTTGTCTGTTTCGATGTAGGTAAGTTCGCCAACGATGAAAGCTAGGAGGTAGGTAGACATGACAGGGGATTTGTTGAACTTTACGGCCTTTTTCGTAGATTTACTGATCTCCGAATGAACTTCGGACTCGGAGGCCACATCCATATTGCTCAAGCAGGTAAGGTTCTTGTCGGCAATTAAAGTGATTGTGAACTCTGCCTTCAAAGAGGGTTCGTCGAAACATGGGAAGGCTCTTCTAGCATCGGTTGCTTCCATTTGAGTGGTAGCCAAAATGCCCTCAGACCCATCAGCATTTTTGTAGGTAGATCTGTAGAACCCTGCCATCTTATCATTAAGAGAGCCCGTAAACGCCATTTGAAGCTGCGCCTTGGATCCTTTCGGAATAGCAACCTTGAAATCCACTTTCGTAGTTTGTGTGTCCGCATTGTAAGTAAGATCTGGAGAGGAGCTATTATATATTAGACCAGGTAAAGTACATGGCTGGTAGGATCCATCATTGGTCAGTTACTGACCTGATGGTTTCTGAGCCCGAGAGAATTTTGGTGCTAGAGATATCGATGTCCAGAGTATTCAAAGAGATCGATGTTGAATCCTCCTCAACGTCCAGATCAATAATCACAGTCCCATTATAGGTAAGATTTTTGAAATCCGGTTCCAAAGTGAGATCGTAGTGTCGCGGAATGACGTTAGCTGGCAATATTTCTCTTCCCTTCGAGACATCCACTCCCCCATTTAGTGCCTCCGTTTCTCCATGCATTTTACACATCTCGTTCCGTCTATATGAGCAGTGTCGAATTGATATCGCTGTAGGGCAGGTTTGTCGAAATATATTTGGTATTTGAGGTCGCTGTGAGTTCGAGTGTGATCTAAAGGCTCGAGTCAGTGTATATGTCCCAAAAGATCCAACTGCCAGCAAGAGTCGCCGACTTGGGGTAAGCTCGAGCTCTAGAAGGCGAAGTGGGTGGAGGAGTTAGAAACACACATAGGCCGTGGGACAGGGGTATTTAGCAGAAAAGAAGTGCTGCGAAAGGCTCTTCTCTGGGTTGCAAAAGAAATAGCATGAGCTGCTGGGCGGACAAGACTCGAAGTGAGGATCGTGAAGTCGATCAAAGGGTTGATGACACGCATTAGCACGCGAGTGGGGGGGAAGTGAATTAGTAGGTACAAGAAAGAGAAGTGCTACCAGTCACCATCTCTGAATGTCGCCGGCGTCATGCAACAACCTTCTTCAGTCGCTTGGGGTCTAGCGGGCTGGGGCGGTGAGTGACGGGGTTAGTTAGTATTTTATAATTCTCGCCTCAGAGCTCTTCTACTTTTCAACTTATAGGCAACAAACGTTCTTCCCACACCACTCGATTATTCCTCTACGATGTGTTGGTGAACCCCAAGACTGCTGTTTTGGGGATGTTGCAAGAGGATATATAGCCGCAAGTTTGAGGCGACCAGAAGCCTCATCAGGGCCATGATTGGAAGTCATAGGAAGTCGGCACATTTTATAATAACATTTCTCTGAGAGCTTCGATCGATTCGTGTGAGCTGGATGTCCGACTCAAGCCTTGGAGGGACAGAAAACTAGCTATCTTGCAGCTCCGGCTAGGTTGGATCTTATACGTATCTTAGAGATAGACTGGTGGAATGTCACACCCCTAATCTACACATTTCTGTTCAATGATCTTTCTTCTCATCCTTAGGAGCCTCATCTAGTTCGCCATCCTCCATCACTCCAAATAGGACTTTCAACCATAGACTACACCCTCTGCAACCCACACTGAGCTCGCCATCTTCTGCAGCCTCTTCCAAATCCCCTTCTCTCACCAAGAATCCCCGCTCATCTCCACACCTGCAGCTTCGAAACCAAATCCTTTCCTCATCGCTAATATCTAAATCGTCCAAATCGACAACTTCCACGCCTGTACGAAACACCTGTCTCCCTTGTTGCGCCCCATTTGCGATGGCGTTCTTCAGTTTATATTCTTTGTCATATTGTGTTCGAAGTTTTGAATCTGATAGGACTGAGTACGCATGAGATATCTGATCTATCGAGTAAACTGCTTGGCTTGCTTTCAAGGCAGTTTCTGCCGAGAGGTGCAATTTATCGGGGTGATGTTTAAGAAGCGCTCGTCGGTAGGCACTTCGGAGAGTTTGCGCCGAGATGTTTGGTTCATCTTGGAAATTTTCTGGAAGACCGAGGACCTCGTAGTAGGACGGTTGGAAGTTCATCGATCCATTCGAGATAAGTTTATGCGGTTCTGCATGGCGTGGAAGATGTGGGCGTCTTGGAAAATTAATTTGAAGGCTCAGAGTTCGTGCCTCAGGTCTCTGCCTTGCCCTGCGCGCGTGATTGGTTTCCGCTTGTGAGTTGTCAAAATGTATTCTTTTCAGGGGAGCAATTCAAATGTAGTTGTTTATAGAGAAGAGTTTCTCACCTGCAAGGCTTTGTCGCCTTATAAATTACATCTTATTACATAAGTACGTCTTTGAATGCTTGAATAAGAGTTTTTATAGAAGTACCTACCTATCTATTAATATCAAGGCCACTTGACTAGTTATCTTAAGTACTGTAATTACAAAATTTATCTGTCATTACATCTACGAATCCTTAATCTTCTCGACATGCTCAGTAATCCCAACATTAATTCCAGTCTTCTCCGCCAAAATATCAGCCACTGGATTAGCTTTACTAACGACCGCCCTGTCACCCTCAATAATCAACGCTACATCCTCCAAGCTCGTACCCATTGTCTCAGGACATTGCCAATAGACCACCACAAATTCAACCCCAATCCAAGCTACATAAAAGAAATAAAACTTCCATCCAAAAGCCTTCAATCCTAGCGGGTTCACATAAGTATTGAAAGCACCCGCTGCCCCTGTTACTAGCCAAAAGAGAGAAATTCCTTTCGCCCGCATAGAATAAGGCAGAATTTCTACCACATAGAGCATCATAGCTCCAGTCCAACCCAGATTGTGGACTCCGCTATAGAGGTAGATAAATGCTACTGACGCATAAGACGCGGATTTCGAGCCGGTATGGTTGAATATTCCGGTGAGGATAGTGATTATTGTGAAGACTAACCACATCAGGAACATACTTAGAAGCAACAGTGGCCGTCTTCCAACCCTGGCAGGAAGAAAGGCGAATCCGATGGCACAGGCAAAGGAAAACATTTGTGAAGTTGCAGTAATTAGGGTTTGTTGAAAGGTAGTCGTTATTCCCACATCATCCAGCATCTATTCCTGTCAGTATTTTCCTTCCATATCTCGCTTCATATAAAGAAGTTAAATACGAACCGTATGGAGGTAATAGGAAACTACCCCATTTCCCGACCACTGTTTACAAATTCCGAACCAAATCATAATGAATATCCTCCATTTATTCCCCGGCGTCCTCCACATCTCACTCCATCTCGTTTGCTTAGACGCAATCTCCATCTCAATCGTCCCAACAATCTCTCGAAACTCAAACTGCACGACTTCGTCCTCGCGGTTGCCGTTCGCGTGATAGTGGGCCAGGAGATCGAGAGCGGCTTCTTCGCTTCCTTGACTTACGAGCCAGCGAGGTGATTCTGGCGTGAACAGGATTCCGATTGCTTGGAGCACAGAGGGGAGGCCTTGGAAAATGGACGGGATTCGCCATGCCCAAGTGCCGGAGAGTCGAAATGTGCCTAGTTGATCTCAGCTTCATTGCAAACCAATACGAATTGCTGAGTTTACCAAATGTTAACCAAGCTGCGACAATAGCTCCCATGGAATATTGCGTATTCGATAATGCGGTAGCAGTTGCTCGGTGGCCTGCCAAAGGTCAGTTTCGGTCTCATCAAGTAACTTATTCAAACATACTTGGATAAGCCAGTTCAGCAACAAGAACCTGTATTCTATTAGCTCCCAAATTCCTATATGGCATTGGAAATAACAAACCGGTCCAATGGCACCCACAACCACACCCCCGATTCCCAATAACAATCTCCCCGCAATAAACATACCCGCTACCCCCACAATCAGTGTTCATTCTTCCAGCCACTCAACAAGATATAAAGAACCTACCATTGACAGAACCAGTAACAAGCGCAGTGCCTAAAATACATACCATACTCCCCAAAAACATCGCCCATTTCCTACCCCATCTATCCGAAAGTGGAGTTATGAAAAACACCCCCAATACATTTCCAACCCAATAACTCGCGCTTAAAAACCCCAGTAATGAGCCTGTCGGATGGTGAAACTCTATAACAAGCTCCAATCAGTCTCGGCATTTCCACTTCTGACCCTTAGGTATCTAGCAGAGATAGGAGATAGGGAGATATACCATCCTGCCAAATGGGTAATTGCTGAACATTGTTTATGAGACTAGCGTCGTATCCCTGGATATATTCGCTCATGAGCGGAATAAAAAGTAGAAAATTCAAGGTGCGTAAACCACGATCTTTGATCCACGGTTTCGTTTTGTTGTTTAGATGGGAAGCATCCGCGACGAGTTTCCGATCGACCTGTGCTTTCTTGGTGAATATCATTTTGATTGACACCGAAGAATACTACTCTTCATTAAGAGAAATAAAGAGGAAAGTCAATAGATAAGCAATTTTGAAGATAAATATTTATAACTTTTGCTCTGCGGATAATTATATAATGCGGGGTTATGGGCCCCTTCAACTTTAGAGCTTGCATCTTGCAAGCATCAGGTTGTGTCGGGAAGTATCCTCTTTCATATAAGGCTATGGGATAAATAAGCATAACTTAAATTTTGAAGTAGCAAATAAGATGTGACGGAGCATTTGATTGGGGCTGCAATATAAAGTGTACTTGCAGGTCTAGGGTCGTCCCAGAGACGGCACTTGGTTGTGTGGGGGTATTCGTATTTTCGGGTATTGATATGCCGGTTTTTATTTGAATGGAGTTTGGTAATGAATAGGATAGGTGGATTAATTTGTTGTTGGTGTTTGTTAACGTTGGGGATTTGATGCCGAGAAATGTCTACCTTGAGCACATGTCCTGTGTTATTTTTCTTCAGAGTTTTGTTTCTCCATAAGAGATGGTATCATTAATTTCTCAGAAGTAGTTTCAGGATGCTCCAAGATCCCACCATCTCTATTCTCGGCCCAGATCCGAAGAGGACTCACAGGATCAACGCAAATTCTTTCCAGCAGAATGCTATCACCACCGTGAATGGATGGCAGTATATTGGATTTTATACAGACAGTAGTAAAAGAGGTGTTTGTTATATCAATTTAGCTCGTCGTCGAATCAAAATATGTGGAAGTTTTGGATGTTTGGGCGATAAAGGAGAAATAGAGATACTGACATTTGAGGATTATGAGCAAACAGTCGATGATGGGCATAATACTATATCAATAGGCATTTGTCGAGCCGATGGAACAATTCATTTATCTTTTGATCACCATTGCGATCAGTAGGGAACAAATTCCTTGACTCAAAGAGATCTATTGACAATTAGTAGGTTAAAGTTTAAGATATCGAAGCCGGGAATCACCCACTCGCCCACTTCCCATGTTTGGGAACCCTCTCTTTTCTCAGAGGTCCAAAATTGCTTGCCAGGAGTTCCTGCAAACGATCTAATGCAGGAAGTAACTTACCCACGTTTTGTCAACATCGATGATGATCTTCTCTTTACCTACCGAATCGGCCAGTAAGTTCCATAACCCCTAGCTTTAACACTTGATTCTTCTCCTCATCAAAACTTCCACTAGAGCTGGACTAGGTTCTGATATTCTCTATCATTACTCGTCAGTCACCCATCTTTACACATATATCGGCGAATACCTCACCGGAATTTCCAATAGTCCGTATATAAACGGCATCGATTATCGTCTTTCCCGGCTTCACATCTCATGGTGTTATCGGAATTTTGTATCTATTCCTCCTTCCTCTTCACAAAATGCGCATAAACAACAGGCTGGCCCCAATGGACCGGAGAATAACCACGACCTCAACTATGCATATTCCGATGACTTGGGATTGTCGTGGAAAGCTTCAATCGGGAATACTATTGCAGTTATCGGGGGACGATCAGAGCAGAGTGCTGACACGACCATTAAACCCGGAGCGCAAGGGGCAAGAGTTTTCGAGATACCAATGGGAAGTGGGATATTAAACCAAGAAGCTCAAACAGCGGATTGGAATGGGGGATTCTTCGCGTTGAATAGGGAGAAAGGAAGTGGACAGGAGACTTGGATTTTGTATTATCGAGATCCTGCAGGTATGGGTTTCCCTCTGCTTCGATATCTATATTGATTGAAATAGGAAGTTGGTCGAAGATTGTTGTTCCTAGCTTCTCGAAGCCCACCGAAATGGGTTCGAGAGCCAGTGCCTGCGTTGATAGGAATTGTAATTTATATCTTGTGCTTCCTGGGAATTTGGAATCGAGTTTGACTGTTGTGAGGGCAAGGAAGGAAGATGGTGGATACCAGAAGCTTGAAGTCGTTTGGAAGGGAGATGGTTTTGGGGGTGAACCGTTGATCGATGTGCAGCGGTTGGAAGCCGAGAATGTTCTTTCAGTCTTCACTAGAACAGATACTACGGAAGAGTTCAGCAACGTAGTTATCCTGGATTTTCTCCTAGATCATTGAGGTGGCTGATCTTGGAAATGCCTTCGTGTTTAGAGCGTGGTAGAAATAGTACAAACTTTCGACACCGCCGATGTGAAGCCAGCGCCTGGGTGGTTACTCGGGGGGAACATTCCAATATTTCAAAGCACAGGGAGCACCTGTGAATTGGCTTGTTGAGTCAGACTCTAGATTCTCTGTGTGATAGTGTTGGTGCTATGCAGTGAAAGCCTGGATAGGACACTTGGAATATAGGAGTGTCTATGCCATTTCTCACTCGCTCAGAATGATTCTGGAGAAAGCTGAATCTTAAAAGTAAACCTGTGATTCAATAAGCCTGAGTGAAGCAAGAATGGTTGTGGGCGCAAGTCGCCTGGCTCCATCACGCCAATTGCATCTTCAGAGCAAGGTTGTACAGTGCTTCACAAGCTCAATCTAACATTTACAAAGGTATTTTCCGGCTTCACAGGACCAAGCCAAAAATGACTGCCTAGATCCCTCCTTGGTTAATAGCTTTGGCAATTATAGCAAGTAATGTTCTCTAACAAAGACGTAGGTTGAGGTGGAGTTGGGTGTCGCTTTAGAAAATTCCACCTACACTCGAAAGGCTTGCCGCAACTGAAAGCACCACCATCGCCAATTTCATCAACAACCGTGTAGGATCTGAGATTGAGGATACTGGCATAGAATCATACACACAATGGTGAATTTCTCTTCCTCGAGATCGTTACAAATCATTGACTCGTATTCAGGCGCCAAAGAATCTCCCACCCGCCGCCAAACAGGCAAAGATTCTGGACTGGTTCAGAGAAACTATGGGCGTCTACTCCTTCAAGGAACTCGAGAAGCTATTACCATCTGTAGGATCAATCAACGGCATGCAAGTCAAGGACTACATCCAGAACCTTACGGACGAAAATCAGATCCGTGTTGAGAAGATTGGCAGCGGCAACTGGTACTGGTATTTTACGTCGGATACCAAGAAGACCAAGGAGAACATAATCAACAATCTAAAATCGGAGGAAAGCAAACTGAAGGGATCGATTGCGGAAGCAGAAAGACAAAACGACGAGGAGATAGCCAAACGCGTGGAGGATGACGAGATGCTTGGAAATAAGGGGATGGGTAGAAATGCACTCCTGGAAGCTCATGACACACTGTTGAAGGAGGTGGAAATTCTCGATAGGGAACTAGCTGGTTATAGTGAAAGTGACCCGACTGAGGTTCTGCGGAAAGTCGAGGAGACAAAGAAGCTGAAGGAGAGTGCCGTTCGATGGACTGACAACATTGAATCGATGGAATCTTTCCTCGTCAAGCTGACTGGTGATCGAGGACAAGTGGCACAAACCATGCAGAGCATCTGTGGAGATGAGTATGTATCCGGAGAGGGCTTGAAGGATCTTTGAAGATGGTCCCACCACAACTGGTGATCACCGGGTGCAGGTATCGGATATTGCTGACATTTTGGCTTGCAATATAATACATATGACATGGCATCGTTATCTAGCTGATCAGATTGGGGGAACTGGCGACCGGTTACTTTCATGTATCTACAGCGGTTGTGCAGCTTGTGTTACGAAAATTAACTCACGTCAAGTGCTTTACACCGTTCCGATCTCCGTTACTATCTTTGATGAGAAGGAGCTGATAGGTTATCTCACCACCAAGACATGTCGTCTGTTACATGGTGGATGTCGAGATTACAGTTCAAGCATTCCGCCACAACCACTCGGCACAGATACAGAGACACAAGCTTTTCAAACGTGTTATCAATGATCTGGATGATCCTCAGGGACGTGGTACAAGGTACAAGTGAGTCTAGACCCGGCCACTTCAACCGGGTGAGGGTCCTTCTCGACAGCCTGAAAGACCCCCGAGCGTGATGGCTGCAAGTTCAAATTGTGGGTGTTGAAGCTGCAGCATCTTCGAATGCGCGTGATGCATCCAGGAAGCTTATTCTGTTAACATGTCTACCTATAAACCGTCACCGCCAATTGCCTTACTCAAGGGACATCCGGTCGAGTGACGGGAAAAGACGACGATAGGAAGGGCCTGCTCAGCCACCATGCGATTACTGTAGTGTATTGATAATTCAGAAAATCTCCCGTCATTCTCCCGCACGACATCAACATTTGCCCTCCAGGACCCGATTGTCCCGCCTGTTGAACCAGACGTTATGGTTTTGACGTGTTGTCTTGTGTGTCTTCCCCCCAAAACACCAACACTCAACCGCAACATTGATTGTTCGCAGTGATCTTCCAGACACGGACCATTCCCAACCCCGGACTTCTTCGACCGGGACAACATAGAAACCGCT
Source organism: Chlorociboria aeruginascens (assembly GCA_002276475.2). Lineage (NCBI taxonomy): Eukaryota > Fungi > Ascomycota > Leotiomycetes > Helotiales > Chlorociboriaceae > Chlorociboria > Chlorociboria aeruginascens. Next base: position 5,627 of record NCSK02000116.1, on the reverse strand, counting down.
ATAAAAAGAAATACAGATTAACGGTTTTGTGGTCGACTCCCCAGGCCTTGGCCCTTCTTCGCCGCGGCATGCTGGCATTATCTATGCAAAGAACACCCGTTTCTTGGTGTCGATTGAGCTTTCCCCTTGCACCCGTCACGCCCGTCACGCCCGTCACGCCCGTCACGCCCGTCACGCCCTGCACGTGTGAGTGAGTACGTATCCGCGAACCCGCGAACCCGCGAACCCGTAGAGAGACTTGGCACCGACGGCCAGACTCTTGGCATTAGGAATTATATCGCATCACTTGAAATATACCTATCTCTTTCTAGCATGTGCGCGTATGCCACTCCAACAGCCCCGCCATCGACCAACCCTTCGACTGGACGCTCGTTGCTGTCCAGGCTTACTTCCCCCCTAAGATCGAGGTCGCGAAACCTTGCAGATTTCCACATCCGCCCCGATGAACCTCATCGGAAATACTCGCCTGGCGATTGGGTGAAGGGAGCTGTCATCCTCTCGGTGCTCAAACCTATACGACTGACCCATCTCACGGTCTGTCTGCATGGATTTGTTCGTGTTTACAAACACGCCGGTGCTGCGAATGAGCCTCTGCCCGTCGACCCCGATTTGACCTCCTCCAGCGACCCGAGGAAGTCGCAGTACTTTGGCAATGGTCACGCTTCACTATTCCAGGATGAAATCACACTATGCGGCGAAGGCCGTCTCGATGCTGGGAAGTACGAGTTTAATTTCGAGTTGGCGTTCCCTGGCAAAGGTCTTCCGACCAGCATTGATGTAGACGTCCCTTTCACTCTATCATGACCTTCGCTAATTACCAATGTCCAGTTCGAGAGAGGTTCTATATCGTATATGATCACTTCTACCATCACCCGCCCTACTTCCCTTGCTGCCACATCAAGTTGCGACCAAAAATTATCGCTCATCGAGATCGTTGATATTGGGCCAATGGGACCACCTAAGCCTCGGATCATATCTCTCGAACCCATACCAAGGAGGATGAGAAGGAAGAAGACGAATACAATCATTGTGGAAAAGTTAGCAGAAGGAACCGATGTAGGGTCTGGAATTGATGCTATTCGAACAGTCGGGCCTCTAGAACCGGATGATTCGGCAAGTCGACGCGAATCAACAGGCACTCCTACAAGCCCTCGAAGCCCCGAACCTAGCGACATCCAAAGCAGTGCCAGCGCGGATAGTACGGTAAGTAGTAGTACAGGAATGAGCTTTAGAATTAGTCCTGCACCATATTCCTCCAAATCTGCCCGGGACAGCCAAGGAACAGGTAGTAACGTTTCAATTGCCGATAAGACCATCACTGCCAACGTTGAGTTGATGCGGTCTGGATGCTTACCAGGTGATAGTCTGGCTTTGAAGATTTCGATAAAGCATACCAAGGCAATCAAAAGTTTACATGGGATTATTATTACCTTTTACCGACAAGGGCGGATTGATTCAGCTCCGCCCCTCTCTCTTTTCGGGGATATCAAGGGAAAATCGGCGAAGAAGATAAAACATGAAGAATACTATCCCAAATCCAAAACTGGCCTTTCAGGATTATCTTTAATGTCGGCTGGTTCGAGTAGCTTATTCCGCAAGGATCTCTCGCAAACCTTTGCACCATTAATTGTTGACCCTACAACACTCACCGCAGTGGTGAATGCGAGCGTGAGGGTACCCGAAGATGTGTTCCCGTCTATTGTTGGGGTCCCGGGGCAAATGATTAGTTTTAAATATTATTTGGAAGTCGTTATTGATCTTGGAGGAAAACTAGCAGGCCAGCAACGACATCTTCCCGGAGTAGGAGTAGTTGCTTTTCCTTCAAGTTATGGCAGTCCTATGGGAGCAAGACCAGACGGGAATTCTAACATGCTGGCTGCATGGGGTGGAAGTATAGTTGATACAGATCACATCAGACGAGAGAAGAGTGTCGTCGCATGTGTTTTCGAAGTTGTTGTCGGTACGATTGATACTACACGGAACCGGGGTCGAGGGAGTGACTCGGCAAGATTACAAAACGAAGTTATTGAGGAGAGCCCGACGACCCCCATCGCAGTTCATGAACCTATATATGAAGAACGAGAGAACCATCATTATCAAAATCACCCATACCCTTACGAATCTTATGAACCTTACGACCAATATTATGAAGAACAATCTGGAAGCTATTATACAGGCGAGGGCTATGATTATCACTATAATAATCAAGCCTACCCAGAATACCACCCGCCAGCTCATTCTCAAATCCATGTTCCTCCCCCTGAAATCCAAGCCCAACAAGGCCTCAGTGAAAAAGAACGGGTCCGTCAAGCCGAACAAAGACTTCTCCCCAGCCAACCCCCAGGAGCTGAAGATGGTCCTCCATCATTACGAACCATATTTCCACCCTCAGGCCCATCTGCCCCTCCAGATGATCAAGAAGAAGACCTCTATGGTGTCGACGACGACCCTGCACTTACGCCCCACGTCTCCGCCGTCGGCGACGCAAGTCCTCCTTCCGCGCTTCCTCCCAGTCCCTCTGCACCCACCACTCCCAGCCTTGCTCAAACGGCGGCTTACAACCATACGAAAGATAAACAAGAATTACAGCGTCAACGTCTCCTAAGTGAAGCAAGCGCCCCTCCAGAATTCCCACCTGAAGGCGAACAAAATAGTGCTGGAGGGAGTAATGCCACTCACAATGTGCCTTCAGCTCCTCATCTTACGGAGGAGGATGAGTATGGGCTATTTTCAATCCGGGGCTTACCAGCAGCGGCAGTGGGGGAACAGGAGGGTTTGCCGAGGTATGAGAGGTGAGATTTTCGCGATTTAAATACTTTCCAAAGAGCTGGGATTGATCATGTAGGTTTCTTTGGCTGGGATTAGGTAGATAACGAGAATAGGAGTTAGTGTAGTAGATAGGTGAATAGATAGATAGGTAGTTAGCTATATATAGTTTTGTATATAGGTAGTAGGTAGATAATTTATATAAATTACGATCTAGAATACAGGTAAATATGTCTTATGCTTTTACAAGCGCCAACGTACACTTGTATTTGTGCGGTGAAAATAAATCCCCCCATCACCAAAATCAATTCAAGCTTGAACAGACAGGTAATTATGGCAATTCCCGAGAACCCCGATCTACTCTACTTCTACCTAGGTATGTACAGTACAAAAAAAAAAGTATTTTAATGGTATCAATCTCTAGCGAATCTATTACGCTCTAGGTAGAAAAGGAACCAATAACCACTTTTCCCTTCCTTCCTTCTTTCCTTCTTTCCTTGCTAGCTTGCATCGTCTTCAGGTGGAGAAGAGTGTGCCGATAATCTTTCCTCAGTCTCGGTCTTCCCTGGTCTCCATAATTTCGTTTATCTCCCCTGCTTACAACCAGCCGGCAACCAAATCAAAAATGAGCGAGAGCGGCGGACGAAGCGACAAGAATCCCTAAACAAACTGGCACTCGTCACGCCAAACACCCCCTCCACCGCTGTGGGAGGCTTGCCAAACAAAACAAGAAAAAAGACTAATAGGATCTTCATGCTTCGTTTCTATTTTAAGCGCGCACAAGGAAAGATTTAGAAATTACGAGCCTTGGTAGCCGTTACTTTCAAAGGCGCAACACCGAGATTGTTCCGGTTTCTGAAAAAGAGAACCCCCTTTCCTTCCCCGACCGCTCCCTCTGAGGGCTCAACCCATTGGCACCATCTCGCGCTCTTCCAGATACTCTTCAGGAATCCGAGGGCGCCACCTTCGACGTCCGCGCGGTAGTGGCGACCCATAATCGGTTTGATGGCTTCGGTTGCTTCATCCGCGTGATAGAAGGGGATCGTGCTTACGTAGTGGTGAAGGACATGCGTTTCGATGATGCCATGGAGGAGGTTGCGCCCAACGAATCCAAATTCGCGGTCGACGGTTGCGGCGGCGCCACGGACGTAGTTCCAGGATTCGCCCGAGTAGTGGGGTAGAGATGGGTGGGTGTGTTGGAGATATGTGATTGCCACTGAGAGCTGTTAGCTATCCTGTAGAGTTTGGGGCGGGAGGATTTGGAGGACTGACCCAGCCAGTGGTTTACCCAGAGATACGGGGCGAAGTACCAGACGGCCATGTTCGAGAATCCATATGTTCTGCAGAGATAGGTCAGGATACTGATTGCGATGGCGAGACCAAGGTCACTGAGCAGAACAAGTTTGGCATCTTTGGCTTCGTAGAGCGGGCTCGATGGGTTGAAGTGGTTGACCCCGCTGAAATACCCGTTGACTTTTCCCTTCCCGCGACCTTCGGCTTGACGCTCGTGGTAGTTATGTCCGGTGACGTTGGCCACCAGGTACATAGGCCAACCGACGAGTTGTTGGCCCACGGTGTGGATGAAGGTGGCGATTGGGGTTTCCTCGGTGAGCTCGTTGAGCTCGTGCACGAGCTTTCCCACCCGGCTGGCATATTCTTGACGAGTCTTCGGAACGAAAACCATGTCACGTTCCATGTTGCCGGTCGCTTTGTGGTGCTTGCCGTGGGAGATCTTCCAGGAGAAGTAGGGAACCAGCAGGGCGGAATGACAGATCCACCCGGTCGTGTCGTTGAGCACCTTGGAGGGAGAGAAGGATTGGTGACCACATTCGTGGGCAAGCACCCAAAGACCCGTCCCGAAAAGTCCCTGCATGACGGTGTACAATGCCCAGAGCATGGCACGCACCGGGGTCGATGGGACGTACTCGGGAGTCACGAAGGTGTGGAAGATGTAGAAAGTAGTCGCCAGACTGGCAATGTCACGCGCTACGTAGCTCAGACCACGCAGGCCGGATCTCTCGTAGCAGTGCTTGGGAATGGCATTTCGAATGTCGTTGACGGTATAGTCTGGAAACTGGAATTCATTGCCGTACGTGTCGATGAGCTTGCCATAACTTGGTTCTTTGACATCCTCCAACGACGACATCGAGGAGAGCGAGGTCGACGACGGAGAGTGTCGTGGGGTATCGATGGGGGAACCAGCCGCCGTCGAAGGGGAGGACTCGGCGGTGGCCGACGTATTCATCCGCCTCAGACTTGGGAGGTTGGGAATCGCTGTGGACGCCATTGTATTGGGATTTGGGATTTGGGATTAGGGATTTAGGGATCAGGTATTAGGTATTTGGGTATTTGGTAATGGTGGTGATGTGAGGGATCCTGATGTATGTTCCGCCAGGAATCGGGCAGCCAATCTTGCACTCTCCGTTGTTGTTGTTCGGGTTGAATCGCGCGATGCTCTTAGCCTGATATTTTTGTTGAGGATGAGGCGGGACGCTCTGTGGAAGGTCAGTCAATCTCCCAATTGCAGAGGACAGAAGAGCGAGCCACCTTTCTTTGGCACAACGTCTCGACGGGGCGCGGGCGGCGGCAGAGGAGGGGAGGAGGAAAGTGAAGGGTGTCGAAGGGGGGAGGGGGGGACGGAGGGAGGGAGGCAGATGGTTCATTTATAAATTGGGCGGGCACAAATGTAGCGTGGGCGTGGGGATCAGGGGACGCCACGGCTCTCGGGACAAGATTAAATTGAGTGAGGCAGCATGCGCGGCTAGGCGGTTTTAGGAATGGCCCGGCCACGAGGAGGGAGGGTTTTCCCTCAGGCGCCGAGATCTGGGAGATCTGATGGAGTAGCCGGATGCGGTAAGGGC